>RJWT010006688.1:0-28731 GCA_004365215.1 Cuniculus paca | reverse complement strand
GCGCTTTTCCTTCAAAATAATAAGATAAATTAAAAGTGACTATTTCCAGAGTTTTCCTTCAGTTGATAGATTTGGATCCACCTATTCTCACAGGCTTCCCTTAGCCTCATATATGACCCTCTGAGTGTTCCCATCAATGTATGTGTAACTCCTAGTGTATATATCTTTTTTACTTATTTCAGAAGGAAATTTATTTATGTGGATAAGACAAAGGCTGTATTCTTTCCTGTTGACAGTTTTTAAAAGCTTTCAAAGTTCTTTGAGGTATCTGAGGTTGAACTGGATGAATTCTTACCTTTGCATTCCTTAGAAGGAATACAGAAGCTGTGATATACAGGTTTTCTGTTTTTTCCCCTCTCTTCAATGCTAAGCAGGTGGTTACAGAGAACAACTAACATTCTGTGTGTAAAGTCTTTGCTCTTGTTTTCCCTTGGGGAGCAAATGATGAAGAGCCCAGGTATTTAGAATCTCTTGGGTTTTTTGTTTATTTGTTTGTTTGTTTTGTTTCTCTCTCTACATATATTCAAGCATATTTAATCCTATTCCAACCCTCCTTCTTCCTTATCTGATTCTGTAAGAATTGCTATTTTCCCCAAGAAAAAATACTGTAGTTATAGTTACAAGCAGGAATCAGACTTACTTAATATATAGTAAAAAAGTGATAACTACAGATGTCTGTGATAAAGGCTACCACCTACTAGGTGCCTGCAACATCTTTTGAAGGCTACTATTCCCAGTTTCCTGGGAAACCAAGGTACTCTACAAGCTTTATTTTGGTTCTGATCCTATGGCATCACTCATTTCTTGCCTTTGCAGGATTTACCTGGCTTTGTTTTTCCTTATACTCTTTAAATTCTATACCCCTTGTATTTCTATCTAGCATTGTCTATTCATAAATACTCTTCTCTCCTCTTTGTTCCCCAGGCCACTTTTTTCTGCCCTTATGCCATTCCCTTATGTCCTTCTCTTGGAGATGATGGCTAAGAAATAAAAGAAAGGAATACATTAATGAACGTGCCTGACTTTCTCTTCTGCATAGAGATCATCAGGGAACAGAGAGGGACAACCTCAGGGTGTGCCTCTAATCAGCAGATAATCCTGCACCTGGAGAAGTGCAGGAGGGGAAAAGTCTTTCTCAGGATCCACTAGTGATGCCAAGAAGTCAATATGCAGGGTTTTACATGGCTCGACAATATGTCTGCCACCCTGCCTTAACTAAAAAATGTGAAGACCTTAGGCTCCTAGCCCTCTGTCAGACCAAGTTCACAATACCTCTAAAATCTTAGTGAAATTCTACCATCTCTCCAGCAATACTTAATTGCTTTTAATTACCCCTCCACTGAAGCTGAACCATCCCTCACCCAGGTGACACAACAGTACATGGCTCATAAGTTTTATGAGACACCTCGTGTATCCCATCCATGTGTGCAGCCACCTTTTCCAGCATGAGCAATCCATCAGACAGCTATGCTTGCCCCTGACAGGCAGGCCCAGGTGCTCAGATTGTGGACCGACTATTCTTGGTATCCGATAACACCCTGTTTATTACCATTGCACCGGGAAGCCTGGAACTGGGCAGACATTTGAATTTCAAACCTCAAGATTGCACTTGAATCTATTTTTGAAATGTCTTTTTTTTTTTTTAAGTCTATGAAGGTCATCAAACTTGACCAAATTACAGAATTTGGGATTCCCTAAATCTAACTCTCTTTCTGTGAGCTGTGCATTCTCACTCTGCATGTTCAGGGAGATCTCAGGTGCCAGTTTTGAGCTATCAGTTGTACTCAGTAAATACTTGTAAAATAAATGCACAGCCCACACTTATCTGCAGGTTGCATAGCAAAGGTCCTTATAAGTGGATGGGGAAGAAATCAGTAAGATACCAAATGTATTTTTCCTGCTCAGCATCTGAGATGTCATGCATTTATTTATTCCCCAGTCTTTCACAGTACCCCTTGGAGAAGGGAGGGGATAGTTGTAGTCAAAGGAGCTCGGTGGCTTATTTCTGAGAATTTTGACCTTTTTCTTATCTGGACTGACTATGAAGGAAATCAGGAACATGCATCTGTTATTTGGGAAGGATGCTAGGTAAAGACACAATTGATGTGTGACCTTTTTGATTAGATGGGCTAGTTAGTTGTCTTCGGTAATCCCAGATAAGTGTAGGAGTCCAGGTACCTAGAATTTAGGTAGGATGGCTATTAGAGGTCCCTGAATGAATACTTTTTTGTTATTCTATTTTAGAACTTGTTTCAAGTTTTCTTTTCTATAGTTCGCAAGTGATATTGATTGCCATTCAGTAGTGATGAAAGTTTCCATTAAAAATGTATATGCGGTCTCAGTATCTCTTATCCAAAGTGCTTTGGGAAGATAAATATTTCAGATTTCAGATTTTTTTTCAGATTTTGGAATATTTGCATATACATAATGATTTACCTTGGGGATGGGACCTGAGTCTAAACATGAAATTCATTTATATTTTATACACACCTTATACACATAGCCAGGAAATGATTTTATATAGTATTTTTCATAATTTTGTGTGTGAAACAAAGTTTTATGTGTAGAATTTTCCACTTACTGTATTTTGTTGACTCTAAAAATGTTGGAAATTTTGGAATGTTTTAGAGCTTTGGCTTTTACATTAGGGATTCTAAACTTGTATTTAAATAAGAATGGATTATTGAGAGAAAAATATTACTAATGAGACCAATAGTAACTAGAACTGTGAAGTCATGAAGGATGATACTTCCCATAAATAATAGACTTTGGACAATCATTAGGTCAGAAGATGAAGACTTGAATAAGGGCTCCATGAAGTTTGTTGTAGGTGGTGGGGCACCCAGGAGGTGGTGTGGATGGGAATAAAGAGCAGCAGAGAGGTGACACTTCCTGCCCACAAAAGGGTGTCTTAGGGAGTTCATGTAAGGCTGATGTCTACAAACTTGGTCTCTTGTAGAGTAGCAGTGGTTCCAAAGGGAAGCAGAGCATTGTACCACGGTCTGGGGGGATGAGAGAGATCTCTACTCTCCTAAATACCCAACTCCTCTGTGTATGTCTGCACCAGCCTCAACTGCATAAGGCCCCAGGATCTGCCCAGTTGACTGCTTCCCCACTTTCTCTCCACTCCATCATTTCTCCCATTTCATTCCATCAAAGGTAGAGATTCTCCAATGACTTGAGTGCTTTAGATAAAATAATCTCAACACCAAAATTGCTTTCTGCTCCCTAGTGAATGTCCTATCCATTGAAAGTAAAGCCTATTCTAACTTGCACCTTTGTTCTTCCAAAGGACACTGGAAGATGGAGGGGACCTGGTAGCAGCATCTGACAACCTGGGATCTCCTGATCTACAAACTATAGATGGTCCCTCTGTCTTTGGGTCTGTGTGCATTGGGGGGCATTGTGTGTGTCTGCATGTATGTGAGAGAGAGTGTAGTTGCACATTATTTTAAAAGGTGAAAAAGAATCTACTGGAATAAAGAAAGGAATGAAACAAGGATCAGTTAAACAACCAGCCCCAAGGGGGTAGGGGGAAGGACAAACTGCTGTGATTCCCTTTCAAAATAGTAAACATAAATTGCAGCAGGAGGCTGACCTTTTACTGTAACCAATGTCAGCTGAAAGTTTTAACCTCATACCATTAATTATGACCCAGCATACCTCTGGCAGGCTTTCTCATTGGCTTGGGTCTCCTACTACCTCTCTCCCCACCACTCCTCTCCTCAGTCTGTACCCCACTGCAGGCTCCTGTTGCAGGCTGCACCCTGGGATTAAGTGCTTTTAAAAATAATGGGTCTTGCAAGGCTAGAGTCAATTCTGTGCTTCTATGCATTTGACTTTTTTTAGCAAAAGATATTTTCTTGTGTTGGAAACTGAGATAGTCTGAAAAGGCCCATATCCAGCTAATATTAAAATATATTAGCTAGAACTTAGATGGACACAATCCATAATAATTTAAAAAAAAGCCAGACTTTTATCTGCATAGACTGGAACACATTAAAGCATCCTGTAATTCCCTTTTAGAAAAAGTTTGCAAGTCTTTTTTTGTTTTGTTTTGTTTTTAAGATTTAGAACCTGAAAAAAACTTTTCTTTTTAAAGTAGACCCAAATAGAAATATAATCCAGAAAATTCTGTGCATGGGACAAGAAAGAAACTTAAATGATAGATCTGAGAAGAATTTTAAAACCTGGGCAATTATTTTCATTCCTTTTTCTGTGAGAATTTATTAGGAGATTATTCATTATATGTGAGAAGCTGAAGTTTCTAGCTCAACAGAAAGAATGAGGAAATGCAGATCTTTTATACAGCCGGCGTAGGCTTCATGTGGCTTGTGCAGTCTCATAGGGCTCCGTGCTCTGAAGGGCATACTATTTGGTTTGAATCGCTTCTGCTAGAATCTCAAAGCCCTCGACAATTTAAACAAAGGGCCCTGAATTTGTCTTTTGCATGCTAGGGACTCCTTCCTATATCTGGACACAGGAGAGGAAAGAATAAAAATATCAAGTGGATCCAATACAGAACTTCGAAGATCGTGATGTCTTCTGGGCTGATATTATTTCTGGAAGCAGTCAAAATTTAGAATAAAATGAAAATATGCCAAGGCTCATCTTCCCTTTAAAACTCAAAACTGTATAATTATCTCAGCTGTTTTTTGGTACTCTGAATAATTAGCTCAACCATTGTACACCAGATTTCCCATAGTTTGCTTTGTTTTCCATGTCCAAAGCCTTTTCATATTTCCTATGTTACTTTATTAGTCTTTTCATTACAGAATTGTTGAACATGACCAGCATATTATTTTAAAATTGCATGGAATTACAAAGGCTAAAACATATGCGTGCCTTCAAGGTTTCTCTATGGGGAATGATACATATGACATTTAAAACACACACACACACACACACACACACACACACAAAGATGAAAGCCCTATAACACCATCTAAAAAAAAGAGAAAGGAAAATATGCAGAGATATAATAAAATGCTTTAGGAGGACAAACAGGAAGAAAAGTAATTCTGATTGGGAGGATAAGAGAAGGCACCAAAGAAGGCCTTTAGGAATATGTGTATCTATAACTTCAACACACAAAGGAGATCAAAGGATATTCTGGGAGCAAGGAATGGCTGGAAGGGACAGGAGACAGGAGGACACTGTCATGCTCAGGCAACAATAGCTAGAGCAGAATAACTAGTGTGCAAGACAGATAGGAAGGAAATGACATTAGAAAAGGAAGTTGAAGCCAGATTGCGGTAAGGGCAGGTTTCTTTAATGGTAAGTGCTAATAGGACCAGAGATAATGGAATAAGAGAAAGGTTCATGTATGTCTACTTGCTTTACACAGAAAAAATGTGCCATAGAAATTGTAATTTTAGTATTTCTAGATAATTGAGGCCATGAGACCAAAAGAGACCAAGAAGAGAATGAGAACATTCCAACATAAGCAGTGCTGTAATACATACCCCAATATTAGGGCCAGTCCTCCATGTGGTCTTACTGGGAGAAAGAGAAGAAAGAATAACATAATAATTTGTATTAGTCTTAACACAGAGATTCAATTTAGGACTTTTTCATGGGTAAACAAACTTCAAGAAATGTCCTTCACCATCTCCATTATAGGTCATCTTTTTTTCTGTGTCCTGAAATTTACAGGGAAGAATTTATTGCTACTAGATTACTGCCACCCTCCTTTTTGCATGAATGTATCTGGCCTTAAATCTATTTTTCCGAACGAGTAATCATTTCAGAAAGTATTACATGATGTTGCAGTGTCTCTGTCCTGAATCTTCAGTTCCTTTTGGAGCAGTATGTAGGGGTTCTGCTTATTAGGGAGACTAATAAGTATAATACTGAGTAACCCAATTTTGTTAGGCTAGTGCAGGAATACAACTCTAAAACTTTTTTTGTTTGCGTTTTACATTGTTTTGCTTTTAGTTTTATGTAACTAATTTACAGGTTATAATAAGATTTCAAATTTTTTGAAAATCTCCTTTTCAAGTTTTAGATGCAAAATTCACTATTTCCCTAGGATTACTTGGAAAAGAGTTAGATGAGTTCTGTTTTTCTTGTGAAACTTATTCGAGGAGATGAATTACTTTTCCATGCTATGAAACCTAGTAAAAAGTGAGACACAATGTCAGCAATGTCATGATAGCTCATTTGGGGATGTCCAGTTCTGATAATTTCCTGTGTTATGTTTTGGGCCAAAAAATATTGAAATGATTTGATTTCAAAAATATAGTATCTGCTATGAAAATGTCAACTATTGATAGCATATTTAGCATGCTTATATACTGATACAAATTTCACCCAGGTTTGCATACTTGATCCTACTACTTTTAATCATTTTACTTTAGCAGGTTGTTTTTTCAATTTCCAACTAAAGGTTTCTAGTTGATGAAAAATGTTAATAAACCTGTAGATATTAAACTGAAATATTGGATACTATGGGTTAATTTTTTAAAGCTTCTTGGTAACTTAATTTGTTATATAGTCAAAAATCAAACACATTTTGCCTGATTTGCTTTATTATTGAATTACATATTCATATTTACATATATTTGTGTATTTTATGAACAATTTCTGATTAAGTTAAGGACATTTTCTCTGCCTTGTCTCTAAATTCTATAGTTTGTGCTACAGAAGAACAAGGACATTCTTTTCACAATCACAGCACCAGTACAGAAAATGTAACTGATGTAATCCTGTTACTTAATTCGTAGTTCAAATTCATATGTCCTTGATCATCTCAGTCACATCCTTTATAATACTTTGTTTCTGGATTCAGTTTCCAGCTTAGGCTCAGGTTGGATACGGATGTCTCTGTGACCTCCTTAATATGGAATGGCTGCTCAGCCGTTCTTTGTTTCTCTTGACCTTGTCACTTTTTAAGATTTCAGGCCAGCTGTTTGCAGAATGACTCTCAGCCTGCATTTTCTCATGTTTCTTATGATTAATTTAGGCAGTGCTGAAATACTACAAAAGTGATGAGTGATGCTTTATCTTTCTCAGATTCTCCTATCAGGAGGATCAGTACATCGAATTTTCAATGTTGGTGGTGATAACTTCATTATTGGGTAAGGTGATATCTACCAACTTTCTCTACTTTAAATTTACCATTTTATCTTTTGAGAAATATACGAAGTGATGCTTTGAAACCCTATAAATATCCTGTTTTTCATCAAACTTTTCCCATCTGTTGGTGAGTTTCTAACTCCATTACTCCACTGAGTGAGATTTCACTATAAAGAGGAAATTTTTCCATTTCCATCTTATATTTAATTTTAATTAAATTTTTATATGTATGCTATTCAAGAAATTCCAATCTTTAAAATGGTAATTATATATGGTTCAGCCTACTGTTTAAAATCTATGCTTTTGGATTGGAGACACACCATTTATGTATCATCACATCCATTTATATTTGTACTATTTTTTAAAAAAATCATTGATAAATTTAAAATTGTAACACTTTTTCTCATAACTATGTTCGTGTCCATTAAGAATTTCTCTTATCAATATGGGAGTCTTTACCCTTTCCCTTTAGCCACAAGAACACATTTCACTCAACATATACTGAAACAGGTGCAACATGAACCCTCAGTTGATTTAGTCTATATTGAAGGCAGTGTCAGTTGTGGACATACTCATACGAATAATTTCACTTGTCCTTCAAATATTTTATGTTTATAAAATCTCTGTTTTGTTCATAAAACTTGTACAGTAGTCAGGATTTTAGGGAAAATAGAAATAATTGCAACTTCTTTGGTAATAAATACAGAATCAAACCTTTTCCCTAACTCAATTTTTCTAGGCATTTATGGTAGATAGGTGTCTGTTATTTTCTCATTGCTAGGATAGACTATTCAACACCCACAAATTAAAGGAGAAGTTTATTTTGGCTCATAGTTTGTAGAGGTTTCAGTCTGTAGTTGTCTGGCTCCAAGGCAGGGTGGCATGGCAGAGGAGAAACAGTTCATGGCATGGTGGTGGAATCAGTGAGGGGTCAAGGTGGGAGGGAGGGAGCTAGAACCTGTCAGGCCCCACCCACAGTGACCCATCTCCTTGGACCAGTTGTCTCCTCCTATCATCACATTTAGTTGTGAACTCATCAGTGGACTAATCCACTAATGAGTATCACACTCCTATGACCCAATCATCTCACCAAAAGCCCACCTATGAATGCATGAGACTTGGGGACATCCACATATAAGCCGTATTAATGGTTTTAATTTTCATAGCAGTAAAAAATAGAAGTATGACCCTAGGTAGAAGACTGAGCCAGGAAACAAATTAATATGAAGCATTATACAGATCTAAATGATTGTCCCTAAATTAAATGAATTTTAAAGTGCCATTTACCTTTTGTTCTAATTTCTACAACCTCAGCTATTTAATATTTTAGATGAACCTAAGTCACTTTTTGAAGATGCAGCTTATAGTCCTTTAAAATCAAGTATGTGATCATCTAGGAGATCTCACATATCTTTGGTAGTGAGGTGTATGTATTTAAATCAGACAAAGCTGAGGTTAAAAAAAACTGTTCATTTGAAATCTGAAGGTAATGGTACCCATCATCATTTTTATGAAAGTCACTGATACTTGTAAAGCACAGAGCTCAGAGCTTGACACTCCATGTGTAAGATGTGAGCTTCTTAGTACCACCATTCTAGTAAATTCAACAGTTTTCAGTTTCTTTAGACAAACCCCAAAATACTTTCTGTAGTTATGTAAAAAGGACCCACCATTAATAAGTGTTACATGGAGTAGCTGAAGGCACATGGAGCTATGCTGTTTGGGTGTGTGAGTCCATTGACCCCCATGGTTTCAATTCCAGTTCTTGTACTTGTTAGCTATGAGAGAGGTGAGTTTGCTGGTTTCTTAGCTAATATATCTCAGAAGGTGGGATGCGAATAATGATAACGCATTTCCATGAAAAAAAGTCTAAAATGGCTTAAACAATAACAGCAAAAAAGATTGACAGGCAAGAGAACTTGGAGTGAATATTTTAAATGGAAGAAAAAGCCAAAAGAGGGTCAGCGTATTACAGAGGCAAGGAGGAGAAGAGCAGAGTTTCCTTCTGAATGGCAGAAGATGGTTCTAGAGGCTTGTGAAGAACTCACTCACAAACAGAAGTACTGCGTGCTCTTCTCAGATGTTCAGTAGGCAACTGTCTCCAAAGAGACTGGTTACAATTAGACACGGTGAGGACCT
Organism: Cuniculus paca; assembly: GCA_004365215.1. Lineage (NCBI taxonomy): Eukaryota > Metazoa > Chordata > Mammalia > Rodentia > Cuniculidae > Cuniculus > Cuniculus paca. Next base: position 19,515 of record RJWT010006688.1, on the reverse strand, counting down.
TTGAGCCTAAAATGTGTATTGACAGAATTGCTGTCAGCACCCTGAACCTCCTCCTTCTTGGGTCCTCAGAAACATCCCTATTGTAAATCAGTAACCTAGTGTGTTTCCTGACACATAGCATTTCCTGACACCATGGATGTCTTTGCTCCACAAACAGATACACATTTATGCTTATTCATTGGTCCAGTTGGTCCAGTTGTTGCTTGCCCAGGCTGATGGCCATTTGCAGGGGAAGCAGTGACTTATGTTCACAGGAAGAATTATGAAGGGACAACAGTGGAACTAAGCAGAACGTGGGTGAGCATCAGGAGAGATTTGGTAGTGCTTTGGCAGCAGCCTCACATCGGGGATATTTGACAGTTAGAAAGTTTTTGGAAAACTGGAAGATTCTTTGCGTACCAGCATGGCTCTCAAAGTTCTCAGGGGGAAGGATGGCGAGAGGATGGGAAAATAAAGAAAACAGATGAAAGCTGAGGTCAGGTGGAGTCATCTCTCCTGATGGGAGAAAAGGAACTGCTCAACTATGGTAGCACGTTTATTTATACACTCAGGAGGATGATATCGATTTCAACCCCTCTGCCTAGCAACTTGTTTGCCTGGCTGGCCTGGGCACCTTGCCTTTTCTGAGCTGGAACAGTTTGTTTACATGGCTCACTTTGGGCTCTCTGTGTTCCCAGGCCTGACCTTGCTTTAGTCCCATACATGTGTTCAATCTTGAACTGCAGCCGCTCCCTACATCTTTGTAAGGTTGAAAGGTAGGGATGTCTAATAGTGCAGGAGTGTTAGAACTGTGGGAAGAAGGGATTGAAGGCAATGAGGAAGAGTAGCAGGGATGGGAACCTCTCTGAGGAGAAAGTTTGAATGCTTGAAATAAACATGTGCCTTCCATTAATTGTGCCAAATAGTTTTTTATTTAATTCTAGTTAAAAGCAGAGGAGGGGTACATGCCTATAATCCCAGCACTCCAGTAGGCTGAGGCAGATTCTCAAGTTAGAGTCCTGCATGGGCAACTTAGAAAGATCCTGTCTCAAAATAAATAAATGAAATGAGCTGGGGATACAGTTCATTGTGAAGGCCCTAGGTTAAATCCCCAAGATTGAAAAAAAGCAGATATTTTAGTGTAAAGAGATATTATATTTAAAGGTCTAAGTCATCAGTCTCAGTGTGACAAAGGGAGCCAGACATCATCTATCAAATTAGAGTTTGCATTAACTTTTTCTATGACATAGAAATGTATATTACAAAAAAATTTCTTGATTTTATCAGATTTCCTGTGAAATAAAAATAAATCAAAATTTTCCTATGATATTAAAATATTCTAAGATATCTAACACATTATGATGTCTAACATCTGAGATTTTATGAAATGTTTTTTAAAACTAAAAGAGTAACCTGTATTGGGAAAAGTCTGATATTTTATTTTATTTTATTTTATTTTATTTTATTTTATTTTATTTTTGATAGAGGGTGGTATTGAACACAGGCCTTCACAATGACCTACCTCTCCAGACTTTTTTATTTTTTATTTTTGACATAGAATTTCAGTAAGATCTTAAGTTGCTCAGGCTGGGTTCAAACTTGCGATTCTCCTGCCTCAGCCACCCAGATCATGAGGATTATTGAGTGTGCCATCACCCTTAGCTGAAAAGGTTTTGTTTTGTGAGCTACAGGGTCTGGGTTTTACTCTTTGGACTATGACTAATTAGCTGTGAAATTGTGAATGTGCTCTCCTTTGTAAAATCAGGGTGATGATTATGTTGAAGACTTTCAGAACTGATATTGAAGATCTGCTCCTCCAGGGTGAGGCCTCGTAGACAAATGTTATAAGTATGTTTATAGGGGAGTCAGCCAGCTAGAGTGCTCTACTCTCTTTGATATCTCCTGAGCAATTTTGGCTTTTAATCTTTTTAACAATATTGAACATAACAATCATTCTCTGGCTTTATTTATCTTTTCAAGTGAATTTACATCAACAAATAATAGGTGTTGTGCAGAGGTTAGAGGTAACATACATGCAAAATCACATAACTGAACTTTTCTCCACACTCTATTGAAATACCTTACGGAAATTTAGAAGCTTAATTAGAATGAGTGATTAATAACTGCCTTGTTTGTCTGTGAGTTTTTTCTACAATATGATTTTACAAGTAGATCATTTATTTTGATTATATATTTACAATAAGTATACTACTAAAACATAAAAATTAGAATCCCAGACATTGATGATTCCATTATATTTTCCTTTTCAATTGACTTTTGAACAAAAAATATACAATGTCAACTAATACAGTTAAACAAATCCTAAAAACAGTTGTGTTTAGAGATTAGCATACATGGAACATATGCAGAATTAGGGTGTATTTTCTTTGTGGCATTATTGTAAGTTTAACCACTATATATACCTTTGTAATATATTGCATTAAATATATTTACATGAGTTTTAAATAATTAACTAAGTAAATGAAGTAACTATATTCTCTTTTTGTTTCTCAATGATTGTTATTCTCTCAGTAGTAACCTTTCAATAGTTATTTAACTAATGTTATGTGATGTGGAATGAGCTAGCTAAGAAATTTAAAGACTTGGGTTCTGTGGAAATTTAAAGACTTGGCCTGTACTCTACATCTTTAAGCAAACCATTTAAACACTTTGATTTTAATTTTTCTTATCCCCAGAATGGTGAGATGTTTTAAGATGGTTTGCAGGGTTTCTTCACTGACATTCTATAATTTCATTAGTCTTTGGCTATAGGTAAACTGAGCTGGGTTTCATATTCCGTAAGGCAATTTAATCAATATAAAAGGCAATCTGGATAATTTATCTCAACATTGCTTTTATTCTTAATAGTTTGGTAGAACTTCTTTCCCTTTTTTGTGTAGTTCTATAATTGCTTGAATTCTATCTAGGACCATTTTGCAGCAGAATTCCAAATGTCAAATTCCTCATTATCTTCTTACCAGTGCACTCCATTGACTGCTAATTTGATCTACGAGCTTCTTTCTTTTTGAATCTAACAAATATTCTGAATCCATGAACTCCTATGGAATTGGCAAGAACTGTGAAAATGAATGTGCCCATTCCACCATGAGAGTTGGCTTGGTTCGGGTGTGTGCATTTATTTGCTGCATCTTCAATGTGTAGGCTTTCTATGTCAGTCCATGAGGTCTCATTTGGAGGACTCTATGACTGCTTCTAAACCAGCTGTTTCTTCATCTTTTTGAAACCCCAGGGAAATTACTGGGAGCATATGTAGAACTATTTCCCAATAATTCCTAGCAAGAGGTGATCTTTTAAAAGAGCATGTGCTCAACATTCTCAGATGAGAGGAATAAAAAAGAATAATAAGAAAACTTTGATACTACTATGAACAGTGTTTTTTACTGTACAATATACATAGCATAGAGTCTATCATTTTAGCCATTTATGGGTATAACAGTTCTCTGGCATGGAGCGTAACCACATCATGGTGCAGTCATCACTGTTTTCCACCTCCAGAACATTTTCATTTTCCAAACTGAAACTATGACTGCAAACAATAACTGCTCATTACTCTTCTCTTCAGCCACTGACCATAACCTTTCACCTTTCTGTGTCTGTGAATTTGATGATTCTAGGTATCTCATATAAGTGGGAATGTAGAATATTTATCTTTATTGTGACTAGTTTCTTTCACTCAGCATTATATCTTTAAGGTTCATCCACAGTATACTGCATGCCAGAATTTCATTTCTTTTCAAGGCTGAAAAATATTCCATCGTATAGATATACCACATTTTGCTTATCCATCTCTGTATTTATTTTTTGTTAAGTTTATTGGTACGGTTTAGATATACACAATGACCACAGTTCATCATAGGGAGTTTGTACCTGTACACGATATATCCTAGTTCCTCTTTTTTAAAATACACCCTTAATCCTTCTTTTCCTCCTTATTTACAAAGCTTTGTTTCTGTTTTATCTTTCTTTTATCTTTTTTCCTTTCATCCCCTGTTTCCCTTTCCTTTTTGATAATTTCTTCCTATTTCATAATACCTATTATACTTTGGTCCTTATTTTACCCTTTTGGTTTCTCATACCAAACAAACAATGCAATATTTACACATGTGTGTCTGATTTATTTCACTTTAAGTACAGTTCTCAAGCAACATCCATTTACCTAGGAATGTCTCAAGTTTAGCCTTTATGGCTGAGTAGTACCCCATTGTATAATAAAACCACATCTTTTTTATTCATTACTTGGTTGCCGGGCATTTGGGCTGTTTCCAAGATTTAGCTAGTACAATTTGTGCTGCTGTAAAAATGGGTGCACATGTATCACTGCAGTAAGATGTTTTCTGTTCTTCCAGGAAGATACCCAAAAGGGGAATTCCCGAGTCAAACAGGACCTCTACTGCTAGTTTTTTGAGGAATCACCACACTGATTTCTACAATGGTTGCACCAGTATACACTCTCACCAACAGAGGAGAAGCATTTCTTGTTCCCCATAGTGCTGCCAGCATTTGTTATTAGTTGATTTGTTGATAATAGCCATTCTTTTTGGAGTCACAGCATTGTTTTAATTTGCATCTCTCAAATGGTCACTGATGCTAAACATTTTTTCATACATTTATTTGCCATTTGTATTTCTTCCTCTGAGAAGTGTGTATTTATCTCAGAGGCCCATTTTTGCATTGGATGTTTAAATATGGGGTCTATTTTTTTTTCAATTCTTCACGTTCTAGATATTAGTCTTTTGTCTGAAGGATCGCTGGCTAAACTTTTTCCCACTCTGTGAATAGTCTTTAACTGTATTGCTACTGTCTTCAGCTGTACAAAAGCTTATTAATAATATGAGATCCCAGTTGTTGATTCTTTGTAGTATTTCTCATGCAATTGAGATTTTATTCATGAAATCTTTGCCTACACCTATGTCTTCAAGGGTTCTATGTATTCTCTCTTCCAGCAGATTTAGTGTTTCTGTTTTACTGTGTAGATCTTTGATCCATTTTGATTTTAGTTTAATGCACGGTGAGAGACATGGTTCTAGTTTCAGTCTTTGGTATGTGAAAAGCCAGTATTTCTAGCACCATTTATTAAAGAGGCTGTCTTCCTTCCAGTGAATGTGCTTGGCGTCTTTGTCAAAGATAAGGTGGATGAGTGTGTTCAGAGTTGTTTCTGCCTCTTCTAATCTGTTCCATTGATCCTCGGGTCTTTTTTTTTTTTTCCAGTATGATGCTGTTTTTTTTATAGTGGCTGTGTAGTACATTTTCAAGTCAGGGATTGTGATGCCCCCTGACTTGCCTTTGTTGCCTAGAATTGTTTTTGCTATTCTAGGTCTCTTCTGGTTTCAAATGAATTTTAGGAATGTTTCTCTAGTTCTGTGAAGTATGCTAATGGTGTTTTGATTGAAATTGCATTAAATCTGTATAGCAATTTTGGAGAGTATGACCATTTTCACTTATGTTGATTTTTCCTGCCCATAAGCAAGAGGAATCATTCCATTTTCTGATAGCCTCTTAGATCTTTTTCAGAGTACTATAACTTTCAATATTTAGATCTTTCACTTCTTTTGTTACATTGATTCCTAATATGTCCTTTTTTTTCAATGTCATTGTGAAGGGTATCGTTTCCTTAATTTCTCTTTCAGTTCGTTTGTTACTTGTGTACATGAATGCTGTTGATTTTTGTGTTAACTTTGTATTCTGCAATGCTACTGAATTTGATTAGTAAATCTAGGAGTCTTTTGGTAGAATTTTGGGAGTCTTCTAAGCATAATAACATTATTAATATTATAAATAATAATAATTTAACTTCCTCATTTCCTATCCTTATTTCTTTTATTTCTTTCTCTTGTCTAATTGTTCTGGCTAATGTTTCCAGAATTATACTCAATAGGAGTAGAGATTGCGGGCATCTTTGTCCTGTTTCTGATTTTAGAGAGAAAGTTTTTACTTTTTGATCATTTAGTATATTGTTGGCTGTTGGTTTATCATAGATGACTTTTATCAGATTGAAATAAAGACATTTTGTTCCAATTTTCTATAGAGTCTTATCATTAGTAGGTGTTAGACTTTGTCAGATGCTTTTTTTGTCTATTGAGATGATTGTGTACCTTTTGTCCTTGGTTCTGGTTTGTGGTGTATTACAGTTATTGATTTGCATATATTGAACCATCCCTGCATTCCAGGGATGAATCCTACTTGGTGAATTATCTTCCTGATGATTTGCTGCATTCTGTTTTCCAGTATCTTATTGAGGACTTTTGCATCTATGTTCATTAGGGAAATTGGCCTAAAGTCTTCTTTTTCAGTTGGGTCCTTCTCTGGTTTTTGGGATCAGGATCATGCTTGTTTCCAGGAATGACTTTGGGAATATTAATAACCTTTCAATTTCATTAAAGATGTTCATCAGTAGTGGCATTAAATCTTCTCTAATTTTCTTGTAGCATTTAGGAGAAAATCCATCAGGACCTGGGATATTCTTTGTTGGTAAGTTTTTAATTACATTTTCACTATCATTGATATTGAGTTATTTAGAATTTTTATACCTTCTTGATTCTGTTTTGGTAATTCATATATATCTAGAAATCTGCCCATTTCTTCTGCGTTTCAGTCGTATTAGAGTGCATGTTCTCAAAGTAGGTATTGATGATGTTCTGGATCTCTATAGGATTCATTGTGATTTCACTCTTTTTATTCCTAATTTCATGAATTTGAGTCTCTTCTTTCCTATTTTTGATAAGGTTGGCTAAGGTCTATCAATTTTGTTTAGTCTTTCAAAAAACCAAATCTTCAATTCATTGATTCTTTGTATCGTTTTCTTAGTCTTGATTGCTTTAATTTTTGCTCTTATCTTTATAATTTCCTTCAGACATTACTAATGAAAAAGGCTTTTCTACAGTTATTGCTGACTGTGATGGTGAGTTTTCAAACTTATGTAATTAAGAAAATAAAAATATATTTCTTCCAATGTGCTTTTTAAAATTCTACAAGGTCTCATATGGAGAGACAAAATAAAATATTGTATCTGGTTTTCTTTTCGTTGCTTTTATTGGTTATTACATTTCCTTGGCAGTCTCATATCTGTACTTGGCTATCAGTCCTGAAATTTCTTAACCATAAAATCTGAATCTCCAACCTGCTTATCATTCTGTAAGATTGTTTTTAATGTATTTTTTGTTTTGTTTTTCCTTAATTTTTACCCTGAGTCTATTTTGTCATCTCTGAACTGAAAGCAATGCCTTTATCCTACTATGCAGTTTTCTTTGGGTTCACACCTTTAGGGTTCCTAAGGAATTCTTCAGGGTTCTTGTCACACTTTTGCGTTCCCTTTGGTATTGGTGTTTGTTGTACTCAGGGATCTCTGACTACCTAAAAATGAATTGCATGGAAAGTAAGAATTTCCTGTCTCTTTTTTATAAATCTCCTCAGAACCCTATTGAGACATGTATTACTGAGAGCAGTTTTAGATTGAGTACTTTGCTTAACATTAGATCAATTGTTATGCTCTTTTTCAAGCAGAAAGCCATATAGGAGCAGCCAAAAATATTTACAGTAGTAAGACGTGACAATTTTTAAATTCATGGATGGGTGTATCTTGGCAAAGAGTGGTTTTTCTTTTCTTTTTTGTGTTTTTCCTCATTCTCAATATATTTGGTACCAAATGTGAATTTTAAACTTTAATAAGTATGTATCATGTATCTTCTCTGAAGTCAAAGCTTTCCATATCTTTGAAGGAAAAGGAAAGTACCAGGTAGTATTTAATGTCAAGATAGGATATTCTTTCATCACTGCTGTAAAGCTGAACCTTCATACATCCATTCATTCAATAAATGCACATTGAGTTTCCCGTATGTGTTAGTCTCTGCTACAGACATGGAGATGTAAAAATGTGTAAGACATTGTTCCTGTTTTTAATAATTTCCCAGGGCAGGGGAGACTCGCATGCATGTATGAATACATTACAATGTAATGCACCAAAACATGGAGGAGACAAGTACTTTTTGGAATCATACATTTCTGTCCACATACTTTTTTGCTGAAAAGTTCTAGAATGTTTTTCACTCACAATTCATGTAGGAATTGCTCTGAGCAGCTTCTAGCTTGAGAAACTGATTTATGACTTTGTAAATCTATTATTTCAAGGTTCCATGAAAACTAAGAAGATGTGAGGTCTGGGCATTAGGCCCGTGGTAGTGGGTTCTTGTTAGACAGTAGATGCTCTTATTCCTGTTCATGCTTGTGGCCATCACAGTCACTAGTCTCATGTTGACACTGGCTCATGTTCTGGGTCTGTGGCCCTTAGGCAAACCCCAACTTGGTTAGCCTTATTTTCTGGGTCAGAGATGATTATGAAGGTGATGATCTGTCATTTGAGAGGCTGTTATGGTAGCTGGAAATGCCTGCTTCGTCTGTTACAAAGTCTGTAACTCTTATTCTCCATTTACTGAGGTCACCTGCAGCCTTGTGCTCACGCACTGGCTTCCACTCTGAGCAAGAGTTTCTTGCTGAGAGTGTTCTAGAAGTGGGTTGAGATAATAGGGAGATGCAGACCCCAGGACTGGGTTAACTATTTGGGTTTCAGCAAAAGATGGCACCAATAAAAGCCCAAGCTTTTGCTAAGTTATTTTGGTGGAACTTTTCAAAATGGAGCCAGCTCCCTGCATGCAAGCAGCACTGTTACCAGGGGCTCCTTAATCTAAAATGTTGGATTTTGACTGAATGCATTCCCTTCACTTCACTGAGCAATAAGAAAAGATCAAATTGGTTCTGACTTTTAAATTATGTGAAGAAGACTCCTTAAGAAAACTCTACACTCATTTTGAACACTTCTGGTTGCCTATGCTCCCTTTTTTTAAAGCCCAGTGACAAAAAAGGATGAATGAGGAATATCATCTTCAATGAATTGTTTCACCCCATAAAAACATTTAGGTTTCAGAGAAAACTTACATTTGATCATTACATTTGGTCAGTTGAGTTATGCTTTGACTCATCTGACCTTATTTTTTTCCCCTTTCTTTAGGGATTATAAGCCTAAAGTGTTTGAAAGAGTTAGGATTCTCATATTCAGACTGCACCATTTTCATTCGTATCTTTCCACCTTGGTCTGAAGGATGTACATGTTAGTTAAGGTTGTATATTCATTAAAATTGTATGGGGGAAAACAGGAAATTTCAACACATAAGCAAACATTCAAAATTACACTGAGAATCAGTTTTTGTGTGATCTGAAAGAATTCTTTGATTATTAAAATTTTCCATGGAAGGTCTCTTATGGGTGTTTCCCAGCTGTATTTAACTGTGATCTTGTACTCACACATCCATGTTTCCTGCACCAGAACTACTTTTTCTTAATTACTTGGATCTATCATTTGGGAAACGATCTGCATTTTTAGCAGGATTGATCTCAACCCAGGATTCATCCCAGAAGTAATGTATGCAACAGAACCAGAAGAGATGACTGATATAAATAAGTTTAACCTATGAAAATGGTAAGTTGGTATTTCCTAAACTCTGATCTAATCTGTCCGGAGTTTTGGTTCAGATACATCTTAAAACAACTCAGTGTGGCTGTTGGGATGCCGAGTCCTCCCAAAGAATTGACAAGATCAGAGCCTGTTCAAATATACATTTGTTGAGGTATCCCCACTAGCATGAGCAGTAGACACTCTGTTGATTTAAGCCTAGCAAGTAGATCCATGTGTCCACAAACAGAGGTCAAATTTTTAATTCAGTTAGCAATAAGGAGCAACAGAAACATTTTCCCAACTGCCTTATATATAATTTGAAAGACAGATTTTTCACAAATAAGCCAGTGGCTAACCTATTTATGTAGAGCTCTGCTTGTTTCTTTTCTTCATTCTGTGCTTTCATAGCCACTACTTAGCTGTGTAATGACTAGTCAAAGATTTCATATTGGTGCACCAGACAGAGACTATTACCTTAGGGCCCGTCTACCACTCTAGTTCCCATTTGGTGATAAGGATAAAAAGAGAGCATGGTAATGCTTTGTAACTTAACATAAGGAACTGCTTAAGCAGTTGCAGTTTAACAAGTCACTTGCCCAGTGAAATTTAAAAAAAATTAGGGTGCAGCATATTTTCTGTTTCCATTTATTTCATTCATTCTTTTCTGTATAATAAGCAAATAGGTTGTTACCTTTTTATTTTATTAATAACAATATCTGGTAATATGTAGTTGGCCATTTAACTATTGATGGAAGACAAATCCTTAAATTCCAGACTTGCCTATGAAGCAATAAGGGGAAATTCAGATTATTCAGAAGGCACCTGAACTTTTTTCCATCAGCTTTTCATGTAAGAGGAGCACCATGATAAGGGAGAAGATTAGACTTGGGACCATAAATTCTCCCTCTGGGGCCTGATCCTTCTGTTTATTAGCGGGGGAAAGCTTAGCCAAGCCACTGAACTATCTTTGGCCTCAGTTTTTAGATTGGTCTGTGGGCATTAAATGAGAGATGAACAGCAGCCAATACCTTCTGAGTGCCTCCTGCTGATGCATTTTAATTCTGAGTCTTTATTCCCTGTCAGATGGGCACTCCTATATCCCTGTGTATGGATGAGATAATTGGGGCACAGAGAATGAAGTAATTATGTAAAATCACACAACAGGAAGAAGAAGCAGGATTTGAATCCTGCATGTTCAGCTTTCAGGTCAGGAACTTTGTCACTAAGTTTTGTGTAACTATCTAACGTATACTACAAAGCATGAAACAATTATCGACTCCAAATGCAAACACTAGTTTAACTGGTATCACTGAGAAAATGAATAGAGAAAATCACCTCATGCTTCTCTTTATCTTCTTCTTACCTGACCACAGACCTTACTTTCTTGGATCTTTTTCTCAAGTATCAGTTTGAAACAATGAGATCTTTCCAAAAGTAGGGCCAGGCCATAATATGAACTGCTCTTAGAGCTGTGCCCATTTAGGTGATGTCTGCTTTCAACGCTGCCCTATCCTGCATTTGATACACAACTTTCAAAGATTCTCGACGTGGACAGCAGCACGGGGCAGTCAAGCTCTTGCCCTCTTTCTGAGCCATGCTTTCTTGGAAACTTGGCCTCTGCTTCTGTTATGGTTTATAACTAAATGTCCCCCTAAGTTTCATGTAGAATAAATGGGGATTTGGGGAAGCGATTAGATCAAAGGTGTGCAATACTCATCAGTGGATTAGCCCACTGATGAGTTTATAATGGAATGTGATGTCAGGTGGTGAAGGCTGGTTGGAGGAGGCAGGTCCTTGAGGGCATGGCCTGGAAGGTTATATCACCTTCCTTCTCTGTTGATCTCTCTCTGCTTCTCTAAATGCCTTGCCGCAAGCAAGCCTCCTCTGCCAGGCCCCTCCACCATGCCAGCCAACTATGGACTGAAACCTCTACAAACTGTGAGCCAAAGTAAACCTCTCCCTCTTTAAGTTGTGAGTGTCAGGTATTGTGTCCCAGTGTTGAGAAAGTAACTAAGACAGCCTCACTCTCTCCAACCCTGAGAGTTTGCCAGTTTGAGCTTTTACTTACACCGCTTTAGGGATTGCATGCATAGTTCCGAAGTTGGATACTATACAATTGCGGTGGTAGAATTTTTGTGCTGTTCCTCTTAGACAACTCACATAATGTTATGAGAAGCCTTTTGGAAACAGTGACAACACAAACACAAAGATAACTTCTTTGACTCTGAGTTCGCTTATCTTTAAAATGGGATAATAATAATAATGTGACTTACACATACTATGGATTTTTTTTTGGCAGGAGGCAGGCACTGGACTATGCTCATAGGTTATCCATTTTTTCATCACAACATTCTCTACCATAGATATAATAAATTATCTAGGTTAAAAACCTGAACCTTTGAAAGAATATACCAAATTAGCTGAGATCTCACAGCCAGTAAATATTGGAGCTGGACTGGATCTGTTTTACTACAGCGCTTCTTTTCCTCTTTCACTGAATATCAATTGTTCTCTTTATGTTATATGCCCTAGAAGTGTTTTAAGATTCTTATCAAATTTAAATGATATATGTACCTAGCGTATAGCTGAGTATAGTCTCTTAAGAAACGTGGGCTGCCTTTGCTCTGCTCCTTTCCCAAAGCTTTCCAGTGATGGGAAAAATCAGCGCTGGCAGGCAAGATAGGGCAGCTATTTTGGGCTGGGTGAGTGGGGTTGCAAAAGAGATCTGGGAGTTATTCTGTATCTCAAATCAAACCAGGCTGGCAGCTTTCAACTTTGTCTATACATAGGCCTGGCTGGCTTTGGTGGTTATGTCTTTATTTAGAATCTCATGTCCCTTTCTGAACCTTGTAACTTGAGAAAGAGTGAACAACTCGGGGAAAAACGAAAAAAGATTAATAGATTAAATATATTTGCAAAAGAATTCCTATAGGAATTGAGACTTTTTCTTCTGATAAAAGAAGACAGGGAGTTATAGTTCTCTGACTATGTCAAAGACTATATTATCAACAGTGGTGACATAATTTTCTGTGAAGGTGAAAATTGGACATGTTGACATCCAAGTCCTTTCAAAATCTAAAATTTTACATGTCTGTGAAAATGAGGAATAGAAGAGTTAGGTTTAGAATAGAAATTTCAGAGCCATAAAAACTTAATGATAATGAAAACTAATATTTGGATATTTTGTTCTTTGGATACTTTGAAATATTACAGATCTTTCCTTCTTCATGTAATTGTGTTCAGTCTATTCATGTAGGAGGCAGTCATCTCTATTGTGTGTCCCAAAGCAGAGGTTTTTGAAACTTTCACTGTTGTAAAAAGATTTTTGATTTGCTTTTTATGGTAAGCCATAAATTTCCCTTTAAAAATATGAATACACAGTTTATATGCAGTGACTAATAGTCATACTGTAAGCCTTTTGCAGTCATTTCCACCATGGCATAGTTTAGTTTAACTGGTCAGCTGAATAAGCATAAATTTTAGTTGAATTTTAGAGAGAAAGAAATAAAATATTATTCCAAGAATATTATTTGTATAAGATTAAAAATCATTAGTATAATGCAGCAAACTTGGACAGTAAATGTTATCATGACAGCAGTGTTAACCACATTTAGGAGAAAAGAGAAAAGAAACTCAATAGAATATGGGAGAATACAAAATGGCAAAGATGTTTTCTTTTAGTTTATCAGTTTATTAGTTTTACAGCTATGGGTCAAGTACTGAAACAATGCTAGAAGACATGACTCCACTGTTGATGACTGTATTAATTAGTGTAACACTGGACACTGTAACGAAGACACATATGCATATTTTATAATTTCAGACAAACATGCACACACACACACACACACACACATAGAGTTGTCCATGATGTCCCCAGGGGATTTTGTTTCCAGGATCCTCATTTTTACTGAAATCCATGCATTCTCAAGTTCCTTGTGTGCCATGGTATATTTGCATATAACCTATATACGTCTTCTCATTTCTTTAATCATTTCTTGATTACTTAAAATACCCACTGCATTGAAAATACTGTGTAAAATGTTGTTATATTATGTAGGCTGGGAAAATAATGACATGCGAGGGAGACTTTGCATGTTCAGTACAGACACAATATTTTAAGACTATTTTTTCTCTGCTATTGGTTGATCCTATGGATGTGAAACCCATGGATACAGAGGACTGACTCTGTACCACAATTGTTCAAATGCAAGAGAAATGTATTTAGCTCTCTTACAAACGTTTCAGGTAGATTAGATGCCCGTGCTCAGTGAGTAAGCTCTTCTACCCGCTGTCCTTGAGGGATAAGAGCTCAGTCAACCTTGTGGCTTTGCTGTCTACTGGGACTTCAGCATCAGTGCTACTCACTTAGTGGAAGCAGGAAGGGAGCACAGAAGAAGCCTATCGTGTTCTTAAAAGTAGTGCATCTGTTTGGGCATTGTAACAACTAATTACATGGCCACAGCTAGTCATAAGGAAGGCTATGAAGCCATCCTACTCTCTTGACAAACAACAAATGAGAACAGAGTTTTGGTTAATTGCTAGCATTCTTTGCTGCACAAACTTGGAAATGACTTTATGAGAAGAGGACTCATAGAAAGTTCAACTGTTCAACCATGTCAGTACTGCATGCATGAAAACCCTATAACCCTGAGCAAAAGCATAGGAAGGTTTCACTTCTCAGCAGGTTTAAAAATTACAACTTCTTATCCACTCTCCTTTTATCCTTCCTTCTTTCACTACTTGACCTGCTTCCCTATGGATTGTGACTGCTCTCTGTCCTACATATCCTCTAAGCCAAAGCCAGAAAACTATGGGCCAAACCCAGCCTGTTGCCTGTTTCTATATAGTCCACAATGCAGGTTTCTGTTTTTTTATTTTCCAAGTAGTTAAAAATAAATCAAAGAAATAATCTTTCAAAACATGTACAAAATTATATACAACCTTGAATTTTTGGGACCACAAATAAAGTTTTTATTTTTAAAGACAGCTTGCTCCTTTATATATTGTCTATGATTGCTTCTGCCTTCAACCAAAGAGTTGCTGTGGAGATGGTTTGACCCATAAGGCATAAAGCATAAAATACTTACTGTCTGTTCATTTGCAGGATGACTGGTCTAGGTCATGGGACAGCAGAGAGCCTCTACTGCAGGACAAAGGTATGAAAAACAACCTGTCAATGGGCTGTAGATATAGAAGAGAAGGCCACAAGAAAGGGCAGAGTGAGACCAGGCTCCTCATCTCCAGTATGAGTAACTATGAGAAAGAGAAAGAGATGATCGAATGCTGGGGAAGAGACTCGTATTTGTGTCCAAGTCTAGAAAGGAAAAGAAATGAAGAAACAGGGGCAATAAAAGGGCCTCCCAGAAGCAATTCAGTGATGGGGTCCAGAATCTGTCATTACTCCTAATATTTCATTTGTGCTTCTTTTAAAACTTATATTCATTTGTACATTTAGTATCACTAGGCTGTATCCTTTTATCTCCTACAATATCTAAAGCAGTACCTTTCTCTAATTAGGTATTCAGGCAATTTTGATTGATTGACTGAGTGAATGAATAAATGAATGGAGTTTCTGTTTAATCGTATGATACCTTTTGCATATTTTGAAAAATTGACTAATTTCATCACGTGCAGCTCTCTAGACACATACCTTCACAAGAAGAAAGTGACATGGATTTCACTTCCCATTTTCCCTCTACCTGGCACCTTTTGGCAGAGAAGAACTATGTTAAGTATGCAGTAACTACGTTAAGTATGCAGCAACCTATGGTCATTTTTATTGGGCAAGACCTTGCTCATACATGCAACTTAGCAAATGTGTTGGTTAATTTTATGTGTCAACATAACTGGGCTAAAGGATGTCAAGGTAGCTGGTAAAATACTGTTTTTGAGTGTCTCTGTGAAGGTATTTCTAGAAGATAGTAGTTGACTGTTGAATCTGTTGACTGGGAAAGAAGATCTACTTCCAATCCACAGAGGGCCTGAATAAAACAAAAGGTGGAGGATGGGCAAAATTATTTTTCTGCTTGAGCTTGGGCATCCATCTTCTGATCATGGAGACTGGCAGGTCTTTTGCTCAGACTTTCATGTCTGGGCTGGACTATACTGCCAACATTGTGATTCTTCTGGCCTACAGATAGCAGATCATGGAACTCTCTGCCCTCCATAATTGTATGGCCAATCTCTTGTAATGAATTTATCCCTACATGGCAATATATATATATATATATATTCACAAAGTAATTGCCAAGTCATGTACCTGCCGCAAGTCAGCTGGCTGGTACCAGTATACCTCCTCAAGTACTCAAATGCTGATCAATTTTCATGTAACAGATGACCAGATGTTGATTCAGAAAGGTTATACGCTGTAAAAAAATGCTTCATGGCCAGATACTGGAGTAGTGTTGAAATTGGAGCCTATATAAATGCTTTGGTGCTATTCCATTTGGATACAGGCCACAAAAAATAACCTAGAGTAGTTTTGAAAAAGTGTCAATAAATCAACTATTTAGCTTGACACTGCAGTGTATCCATTTATTTCTTTTATAAGCTTAAGTGCTCTTCAAAGCTAAAGATCTAGTTAGAAATTTGCCCTCAGATCGGCATAGTGACCGAAAAACTAGTTCAGAAGAAAAATTAGATGAGAGGACTCAACTTCTGTTGGGTGAAAATAACTGAAATTTCAATTGTTTTATTCACTGTTCCTAGACCTAACTGGGTTTTCAACTAAAAGACTTATGCAATTCTGTCCAATATACCATTTCTTCCTAAGCATACCATAGTCATTCCACTATATTTTACTTCATCTCTTTTCTTGTCCCTTCCTTATAAACTTGTCCCTGCCTTTGTCTGTACTCCTGTTATTCTAATTGGGTAGTTAGTACCTTCTTGTTGTATTATTAAACTGTATGAGAATTATCCCAAAATAAAGGTGCTGGTGATTAGTTTGTGGAAGCCTTTGAGCACGAAGTGAGAAAATTCAGTGATGTGGAAGAATTCTGGCATACATCAGCTGAAATAAAAATTTTTTTCATTAAAGTCTTCAATATACTAATGATAGCTGACATTCTTTAACGTATGGTACACATGTAATATATAACATCAAACAAATGGATCTCTTTTTTTTGATTCAGAGCTTTTTTTGGTTTAAAGGGTAATGTTCTATAAGGCTCTATGTGCAGATCTAGGGCAAAAGGGTCCTAGCATACAATGTGTCAAGGATAAAACTTAAGTGTGATACAGAATTGGCATAGGCTGCTTATTCATAAATGTATCAAAAGAACTCAACTGAGATCATTCTAGCAAGTATACCAATGAGTTAGAAGAGTGCATTTTATGGACAAATAAAAAGAAACACTGAGATGGGTAAGCATTCAATGAAGGTGGGATTTGGGAAGAGCACACAATTTCAAATTGTGGTTAAGTATATTTAGCCCTCTTCAGTTGGCTGCATGGGAACCGGTGAGTGGTGTAAGGACATTTCAAAACAGGAAGAGAGAGCGGGGGCTGATAGGATGTGCTGCCACCAAACTGTCATGATATGCCTTATGGAAGGCAGCTGCTTGTCAAGCAGTTTCTCAAATGTGACAGTGGATCACAATATTTAACACTGGGTCAGAGCGAAACAAAACATTTCCATGTGCCAGGGGCTACATTTAGTCCCTTATATTAGTTTCCTTACAGCAATTTTCTTTATTAAAATTTGCCAGATGTTAAGGGTGTCACTGTTTAATTTTATACATGAAAAGAAATTAAATAGCTCTAAAAGTTTATGGCAGAAAAGTTTCTGGTCCTGAGTCTTCTCTGCAATACATCAATCTTTTTCTCTCATTGAATCCTAGCAGATTCAGAAGTAAAAGGATTTGACATATTAGATCTCCCATAAGTAACAAAAATACAAACAAATTCCAAAGAAAGACTTTTTTTTTTCATTTGTTTTGTTTTGTTTTGAGACAGGGCTAATTATGTAGTTCAAGCTGGACTTGAACTCACTCTGTGGCCAGGAACTCAGGGTGATCCTCCTGCTTCAGCTTCCCAAGTGCTGGAATTGTGTGCCACCATGCCAAGCCTAGAAAAATCAAATGTTTGTTACACTGAAACATTGTTGAATCAAGACTTATTTGTAACAAATGCAATATTAATTTTCTACTGTCAGTCCTCTTTTAGAGAAAATGTATATGTGTTTGTTTTATTCTAATGATATTTGCTATTACGGTAATTGATCTAAATTATTGGCCTAGGTCTTTGGTAATTCTCTATAAATACCTCAATGGGATTAAAGTGGAAATTAGAACATGAATGCAAAAGTTGTGTTTTTCTTTGCTTCACTTTCAAAGTTCTTAATAGTTGAAATGAATCCAATATTCCAAACTTACATCTTCCCCTCTTTTCCATAATTCATTCCCTCTTCTTCAAAAAGTCATTAACCTCTACTTTATGGAAATCTGTTCCAGTTTATATTTAGTGCTAACTTTTTCATCTTTTTCTTTGCATCTATGTAAACTTTTACTGTTATTCAAAATTTAATTAATGCCTTAATGCAGGTAATACAAAGGAATGAACCAAACAAAACGGGCCCTTTCGTGAAGTGGATTTTTTCCAATTTCATATATACATGTAAGTCGAATGCACAACAATGAATTGTCATCAATAATTGTCATCCCGCTTTAGCATTTATAAAAGTTTTGCAGATTTAGGTCTGTTTGTCCCTATCACCATTCTTCCCTTTACTCTGTCATTCGTGTATTAAAGAGCAGTCTGAAGATACTTTTCCACTTCCACATTCTTAAAATAAATATTCTACACTGAAATTCTAATAGACTGTGTCATTTAGACTGGGGAGACTTTTTTTTTTATTTTGAAAAGAATACAACCAAACAAAACAAAACAGAGTAAAGTACAACCAAACAAAACAAAAGAGTAAAGTCAGTCAAAACAAAGCAATGAACATGGTACATGACTTTTAAACAGGGTATAAAGCGATCGATAAGGCTACCATAGTGCCTCTTGTTATCTGCGGTATACCTGCCCATACCATCAGGGATAAGTAAAATCAAACAAAATACAACAAACAAAACAGTAGAAACAAAACAAAACAAAACAAAACACAAAACAAAGCAGACCAATGTAAGCAATACAGAATTTCAAGATACTAGTAAAACAGCAATGGCTACCATACTGTTTGTTATCTTCAGAATAGTTGCCTACACCTTCAGACATATTACAATCAAACCACACAGAATAGAGTAAAATCAATCAAAACAAACAGTGAAAGCCATACAGTGTTTCTAAACAAGATAATTGGACATCCTCAATGGCTGCAATTATATATTTTGTTATCTTTAAAATAGCTGTCCATGCCATCAAGTATAATAAAATCAAACAAATCAGAATAAAATGAAACTACTCCGAACAATGAATACAATCTGAATTTCAAATCATAATAATAGATCAAGAGTGGTCATTTCCTTCCCTTTTTAAACTTTCCCAATATGTATTGTGCATTTTGGATCCCACTAACACCTTTAGTTTGTTATGCTATGGAGACAACACAAAATTCACCCTGTGACTCTGATCCATTACATCCATGAGCACTATTACCAGTTGCCTCTATCTACCTACAAAAGCCTTGAGGTTATCTTCCTTTATAGCTGAGTAGGTTTCCACTCCATGAAATACCATGTCTTTCTTATCTATTCTGCAATTAATGGGCAGGCTACCCCTATTTTTCTTTTTTTTTTTCTGGCTCCCTGTCACATAGGGCATTGTTCTCTCTCCTTTGACTTTCAGACTATGAATTTTCTTTCTAGCTAAATGTGTTTCTTGCATAGAGCATATTGATGGATCTTGTCTCCTGATCCACTATGCCTCTGTTTCTTTCTATTAGTGCCTTGAGGCCCTCTTGCACTGTATTGCTCTGCCATGCTATTTTCCTGTCATTGGCCCTCTATTTTTCCTCTCCATTCAATCGACTTGCCCCACTTGATGGTCCCCCTCTGACATTGTTCCTGAGACCGTGGTCTTTTTTTTCCTCTCTCTAAAATGTCCTATAGTAATCTTTGTAGGGT
>RJWT010006687.1:0-28740 GCA_004365215.1 Cuniculus paca | reverse complement strand
GCCCTTCAGACAAAGGTCTTCTATCTAGAACATATAAAGAATTAAAAAATATCAGGCCCTCGAAATTCAAAGACCCAATCCAGAAATGGGCATCTGAGATGAAAACACACTTCTCAGCTGAGCAAATACGAATGGCAAATAAATACATGAAGAAATGTTCAGGATCATTGCTCATTAGAGAAATGCAAATTAAAACAACCTTGAGATTTCATCTCACTCCAGAACGAATGGCCAGGATCAAGAAAACCACCAACGATAAATGCTGGAGAGGCTGTGGGGAAAAAGGAACCCTTCCCCACTCTTGGTGGGAGTGCAGACTGGTGCAACCACTGTGGAGGTCAGTCAGGAGGTTTCTCAAAAAGCTAGGACTGGAAGTCCCATTTGACCCAGCTATTCTGCTTCTCGGCATATTCCCAGAAAAAGTGAAATCATCTTACCACAGTGATGTATGTGCATCCATGTTTATAGCAGCACAATTTGTAATAGCCAAATCTTGGAAACAACCCAAATGACCATCAATTGAGGAATGGTTAAAGAAGATGTGGTACTTTTATACAATGGAGTACTATTCAGCTATAAAAAGTGATCACATGGAGGTTTTTATAGGTAAATGGATGCGACTTGAGACCACACTCCTAAGTGAAATAAACCAAACATACATGTGTAAACAACACATTGTCTCCCTAGTGTAAGAAACTGAAAGACTAAATAAGGCACAAAATTGCTGATAAATATGGAGAAATGGTTCTGAAATCCAATTGTGCTTTTATTCTTTGATTTGATTGGTTTAAGTCCCTTTCCTACTCTTTGAAAGCAATAAGTGAGAAGATAGGAACAGCTCTTTTGAAAAATGAGACACTACTGTAGCCATTGCTCATTTCTTGTTATCTGACTTGAAGACCTGTAATGAAATTCTCTTTTATCTGGTTTTATACTACTTTATTTTGTTTGAGTTTATTGTCTGTAAATGTATGAACAACCATTTTGAAGAAAGCAAGAGACACTAGGGTAACCATTTTTAATCTCCTGTTGTTATGTCTTGAAAACCTGTATAGCTTGCAGTGTTCTGTTTTGAAATGCTAGTTTATGTTTGACTCTATTCTGTTTTCTTTTGCATTTTTTGTTCTGTTTTGTTTTGTTTTGTACTACTCTCTTTAAAATAAAAAAAAAATTATGCAAAAAAAAAATAAAGCTCCACTGAAAGCTGCAAAACCATTGAAAGAAACTGAAGATAAAAAAGAAAAGAAGAGAAACTGAATATAGACTTTCAAATCTTGAAGACAGGTTTGCAACTTGCAATCATAAAAGGAAAGATCTCTCAAAAATAACAAGGAACCAGGAAGTAACAATTCAACAGCTGCAGGATGATGCAAAGAAAAATAACTTAAGAATAATGGGTGTGAGTGAAAAAACAGTGGTCAACATGAATGACATTAAAAGTCTATTTACAGAAGTAAAAGCAGAAAACTTCCCAAGCATGGGAAAAGGATGTGACATTCAGATAACTAAGGCATATAGAACTCCAGCTAGCCATAACCAAAATAAATCCATACCCAGACACACAATAATCAAGATCCCGGAAATTCAACACAAGAACACACATTGAAAGCTGTTAGA
Source organism: Cuniculus paca (assembly GCA_004365215.1). Lineage (NCBI taxonomy): Eukaryota > Metazoa > Chordata > Mammalia > Rodentia > Cuniculidae > Cuniculus > Cuniculus paca. The sequence goes on along the minus strand of RJWT010006687.1, from coordinate 27,123 downwards.
GGAAAGAAACACATCCCTATAAAGGAAAATCCATCAGAATCATGACAGACTTCTCAACACAAACCATCAAGTCAAGAAGATCCTGGAGTGAAGTATTTCAAACCCAGAAAGAAAACAACTTCCAACCCAGATTGATGTAACCTACAAAATTATCTTTCAAAAATAATGAAGAAGCAGGATACTTCTATGACAAAGAACAACTGAAGGAAATTCCAAACCAACCCTACAAAGAATACTGAAGGACATTCTAGAGACAAACAAAGATGACCACGGTTCCAGGAACAGTGGCAGAGGGGGATCACCAAGTGGAAAAGACAGTTGAATGGAGGAGAAAATTAGGCAGCCAACAGGAGAAAAATAGCATGGCAGAGATAAGGCAGTGCAAGTTGGCCATAACCATTAATGTAGATGACTTCAATTCACCAATAAAAAGAAACACAGACAGAATGGATCAGGAGACAGGATCCATCAATATATTTTATGTAAGAAATACATATAACTCAAAAGAAAATGCATAGACTCAAAGTCAAAGGAGAGAGAACAATGCTCCATGTGACAGGGAACCAGAAAAAAGTAGTGGTAGCTTGCCCATCACCTTCAGAGTGGATAAGAAAGATATGGCATTTTTATATAATGGAAAACTACTCAGCTATAAAGAAAGATACCCTTGAGGCTCTTGTAGGTAAATGGATACAACTTGAGATCGGGCTCATGGGTGAAATGGTTCAGAGTCACATGGGTGAACATCATGTTGTCTCCCTAGTATAAAAAAACTAAAGGAGTTATTGGGATCCAAAACACACAATAGATATTGTGAAAGTGAAAGGGTAGGAAACATCTAAAATGGAAGGCAGTGGCCATCGTTAATCTATTATTGTGTTTTGAAGACCTGCATTGTTTTCATTGTTCTGTGTAGTTTGCTTTTTTTCTGTTTTGTTTTGTTTGATTTTATTATATTTGATGGCATAGACAGTTATTTCAAAGACAAGAAAATATATTATGGTAGCCATTATTGATTTCCTATTATCTTCTTTTGAAACCCTATATTGCTTTCATTGTTTTGTTTTGATTGATTTTATTTTATTTTGTTTTGTTTGATTGTATTATGTCTGATGTATAGGTAGCTGCTTTGAAGACAACAACATGCACTATGGTAGCCGCTGTTGTTTTTCTATTCTCTTGTTTTAAAGTCCTGCATTACTTTTATTGTTTTGTTTTGATTGGTTTCTTCCTGTTCTGTCTTGTTTGATTTTGTTATGCCTGATGGTATGGGGAGTTATTTTGAAGATAACAAGAGGCATTATGGTAGCCATTATTGATTTCCTTTTATCTTGTTTTGAAGTCCTATACCATGTTCATTGTTTTGCTTTGATTGACTCTGTTCTGTTTTATTTCATTTGGTTTTATTCCCTTCAAAATAAAAAAAAAAAAGAAAGAAAGAAAAGATCAGAAAATATTTCCTCCCGATGTGGCTGAAAAAGTTGAAACTTGAGAGAAGCCAAGCATGTTCATCTTTTGTAGTAGAATTATGAAAATGTTTAATATAGAAGTCTATGGAGGTGTTTAAAATAGGAAAGAAACCAACATGTTTTGCAATCACCTCACAGTTTACACTCTGACACCAGATGTGTAGCATTTCTTTCCCCAAACACCAAGGAGTTGATTTTCCAGTTTATGTAGGTTGGCTGTCCTACAATTTAACACATTCTCATATTATCTACCTGGAGATAACATTAGATTCCACAAGTTAAGAGCTCAGTCTCACAAGATTGCCCCCACTTTAGATGGCAACTTCAATTGCCAGGTTGTTTTATGTCTGTTTCTTTCCAACGAGCTAGAAGTTGAAGTTCTTATGCTCCCTTCCTCCAATTTTGTTGCTAGTCAGCATGGGTTTCTTTTGCTTGATTCAAATGGAAATGATGAATCAGCAAATTGTAAGTACGTTAGCAGTCCTGATATTGCCACATGACACTAAATAATGCAAGATGTCAACAGCTGCACAGCTAGATACTGGTCACTGCCACTGCTGACTGCTACTGTTGATGGTGGGTTGTGCTGGACAGTGTAAGTGAACTCTGCAGGGTACTGGTTTCTGCTGGTAAGTTTTCTTAATTGCAGGTCTCTGGAGTTTTTCAGTACTAACAGCCCCTTGTGTTTATTGCTCTTTCCTTCAAGCTATTTTATTCCACAGTACTTGTGATAAAAATTCTGAGTAGACTTCCTGGGTCAATAAATCACAAGCAGATTTACAGGACCTCCAAAGCAAGACATTGTTTTAAAAGGGCTTATGATGCAGCACAGCAGTCAGTGTACTGGAGAAAGCCCTCCTAGACTAACACAAAAAATGTGTGGATAGTACTACTTACATAGTAGCAACAAGCCTGTTATTGGTCCAAGTACAGATCCCTGATTGGTGTAGGACTCCAGGTTAATCTCAGCAGTCATAGCAGCAATACAGTAAGGGGACAGGGCTGAAACCAGGAAACCTTCTAGATGACTAAATGTGGAGATTGAGGATATTTAACAGGGGACCTACATCTCTCAGTCTCTAAACTTAGCCATGCTAGGGTGCTCCTCCTCCTTCAAAAAGTCAACAGTGGTTTCTGACATGGCACAAGGAGGAGAAGGATACAGCACTGACTGTAGAACTGCACTAGTGTTGGAATAGACTGGAAAGGAATGGCTGCTACATATCCAGGGTGACATGAAAGCAAGTTGTCACAGTCCACTGTGGGTTAGCAAAGGGAAGTAAGAGGGAAGGGCATGAAAGCTACTAACCATGCTACTCCATCCTCCAGCTGGTATGGGTTAAAAATGGAGAGTCAAGAATATTTCTGTCTCATGTTGATTAATAACTTTGATTAATATTAATATGTATAAAACTTGCTCTATTTACATTTACTAATTTCTTTTAAAGGATATTACAATGAAGTTATAAAGAACAGACAGATACACAGGGCAACCTACCAAGAACTGATTTCCACGCCTTCTCTGGGTGCACAACAATTCAGGAACTCCACAGTTCTTCACCCACAAAGCTTGTAAAATCAATTCTCTTTGAACGTTGGTTTCATTATGTGGGCATAGCTGACTAACTCATTAGGCAGTGGTGATCAACTCAGTTTTCAGCCCCTCTTGTCTCTCTCCAGAGTTTGAGGATAGGGCTAAAAGTTTCAACATCCTAAACTTTTTCTCCCTCAGAAACTGACTTCCATCTATAGGCTATTCAAAAGTCACCTAGTCATCAGTTCTTTCTTACAAAGTCATCCTTTTGAGATCCCTTGGAGACCCCAAAATTTTAGGAAATATGTGTCAGGAACCAAAGGCAGAAACCAAATATGCATTTTATCATATATTGCAAAGTCACAAGAATTTTGTTCAGTTTTCATAGATCATACTTCTAACTTTGAAGGAAAACATTGGGCAGGGCTAAGAGAGGAGAACTGGATTGAATTAGAAGGGAAAAGGACAAAAAAACCTACTGGCATCTTCTGTGAGTCTGCTCCTCAAATACTCGAGACCAAATGACATGCAAATTTCTCAAGTGGCAAATGTGAACATGAAACACACAAAGAAGATTCAGAGATTCAGATGCATATTTCCAGATGGTTGAAATTGAAATAGCACTATAAAAATGCACAAACTTTGCTGCATAATTCTAAATAGATTTGCAGAATTGTACTAATATACATCCCATCAGCAGTATTATATGCATGTAATTTTTTTTGCTCACTTTCTTACTAGCACTTTTTCAGGTTTTTCTTTGGAATATCTAGTTGCAAATGTTTTAATTTTTATTTTCCAGCTTACTGGAAATATTAAACATTTAAAAGTATGATACTCTCATATTTCTTTTTCTGTTAAGTACCTATTCATGTCCCTTTTGCATTTTTTGGATTTGGTTAATTCTTTTTTCAATAAATTTACATAAATTCCTTTTACTTTCAAACAATAATACTAGTAACAAATATCATAGAGGTTACATGTTGCATAATGAAGTTTCAGTCAAAGACAGACCCTACAGTGGTCCTGTGAAATTACACTGGAGTTGAAAAATCCCTGTTGCCTACTCATGTTTCAGCTGTCAAAACATTAAGTACAACACATTATTCATGTGTATATCATAATGTGTGAGCAAGACACCTACTATGATGCCAATAGAATAAAAGTTAAATATATATAATTGTGTATATTAGTATAATGTTGATAATGAATGGTGATATATGGTCTGTATGATTGTTACAGATTTTTTATTAATTTAAAATATTTTTTTGGTTTATCAAGAAAAAAAATACTGTAAAACAGGATGTTATGTTTCCCCAGCAGTAACCTTATACATCTTATGTTCACCACACTTTCTGACTGCAACAAAATATGGCACAGGATGATTGAATTGTATCATCTAGGTCTGTGTACATGTTGTGATGTTTGCATGTCTACAGAATTGCCTGATGATGCTTTTCTCAGAATGTGTTCTCACCATTAAATAATGTCTGTCTATCTTGCCTTCTTAATACTAATGAAGTCACGTGTATATCTATTTTTTTAATTTGGGCTTTCTGTGTCTAATTTTTTTCTATTATTTTGATGCTAAAGTCACTTTGAGACTTACAGTCACTTTTATACATGAAATACAGGTTGATTTTCTTTTATTGGAAGTGATTAGAATCAGAAGGTTTTCAAAGTTTGGAGTTTCTGAAGCATTTAATTTAAACAGGTTTGGATTTTGGAGTATTTTTAATTTCAAATTTTTGAATTCGATGTGTTCACCTTGTAGCCTTACTTTAGAAATGAATGTTTGGATTTTTCCCCAAAAAGTAACAGTGCAAACTTCAAAATTCCTCTCCCATTCTGTTTTCTCTATTCTTTTTTTAACATAGAGGAGCAATTTTTTTTTTAGTATATCATTACAATACATGTTTACATTCATTGTATAGAGTTTGTAAATGTACGTAACATGTTTTAATTCTTTTTCATTTGTTTTCTTTCCTCTCCCTCTCCCTGCATCTCTTGATCCTCTTTCATTTGAGAATAGTATATTCCCCTACTTCTTTTTATCTAACTTTGATTTGCTTTTTATTTGTGAAGAATACAGTTGGAAAGGGGGTTTGTAGCTTTTACTGTCTTTGTGTATCTGTCCTTTCAAAGATGAACGTGATGTTTTCATTTTCTTTTACTATCTGTTTACTTATATTCTTCTCTCACTCCCTGGACATCTGGTAGTCCCTTCTCTACTGAGATCACATTGATCCACATCCCTGCCTTAGACAGGATTTAAGATATTCTTGAGCAATTTAACCATTACTCTGATCCTTGAGTAATATTCATGCATTGCTTTCTACTAATACTGGTGGAAAAAATAGTTTTCTCCTATTGTCCTCTTCTCCATCCTTTTATGCCTCAGACTAATAGACCAATGCTCTCAATTGGTTGATTTCTTGATTTCTCAAGAGACCTTCTTGATTAACATTATTGCCACATTCTTCTATCCATAACAGTCAATTAATTCACAGAAAACCCTTGGTAAAATTCCTGAAAATCTTTCTAACTCAATTTCAGGGGAGAGAGGAATCTTTTGTGCCAAGGAGAAAGAGAAATTTATAGCAATACTTATGAAAGTAATCTGTTCCAGTCTCTTTAAACTCAACTTATTTGGATTCGTGATTAGGAATTAGAAAAAGGCTTTAAAATCAATTTAAGATGGTTTCAAAGTAAGTCTTGTAAATTCTCACTTTAGAATTTTGGAAGAGATGTTGCAGGTTGATTTCTTTATAACATTTTGCATACCTATTCAATTCTGAGACAGAAAAATTCCCATATTAACTTTCTAGAATATACTACTAGTAAAAAGTGCCTGATTTCTAATAGACTTTCTGTAAATGGAATTCTTTAATTTGTTATGAGCATTTCATAGAAAAATATATATTTAGGAGCTATGTAATTCAAGATCATCAACTCTCAATTTTCAAGAGTCTTAAAATGATGTCTAATTGCAATTTAGACCATTTGAATGTTTGAATTCATCTTCAAAAATATTGCCAAGGAGTTGACCTATGAAGGATTAAGTTTCTCTGTTTAGTCTCTGAATAACTTTTCTGAAAATAGAAAAACAAACCCCTTCTTCACTCTTTTACTACTAAACATTACTGAAACTTTTCTCAACTACCAATTCCATTTATAAAAAGTGAATGATTAAAAGACTTGCATTATAAGTCATATGCACTTTATCTTTGTAAGCATATCCAGAAACTTTCCTACCAACTAAATGTCCTGTTTTCTGTGTATATTTGCTTCAATTTAGGCATTGTAAAAAAAAAAACAAAACTTTTTTTATCCATTTATTGGTGTATTGGCATCTGGGTTGTTTCCAAGATTTAGCTGTTAGAAACTGTGCTGCTATAAATATCCGTGAGCATATATCACTGTGGTATGTTGGTTTTAATTCTTTTGGGAAGATACCAAGAAATGCACTAGTTGAGGAAAATGAAACCTCTATTACTGGTTTTTTTAGGAATCTCCACACTGAATTCTACACAATTGCACAAGTCTACACTCCCACCAACAGTGAAGAAGTGTTCCTTTTTCCTCCTAGCCTTGCCAGCATTTGTCATTGGTCGATTTCTTGATAATGGTCATTCTTTCTGGAGTGAGATGTCATCTCAGCATTGTTTTAATTTGCATCTCTTGAATGATCAGTGATGTTGAACATTTTTTCATGTATTTATTTGTAATTCGTACTTCTACTGAGAAGCATCTATTCATTTCAGATGCTTATTTTCTGATTGGGTCTTTAAATTCGAGAAGGTCTGATTTTTTACTTCTTTATATGTTCTAGGTATTAGTCCTTTGCCTGAAAAATAACTGGCTAAGATTTTTTCCTTCTCTTTTAGTTGACTTTTCACTGTGTTGATGATTTCTTTTGCTGTGCAAAAGTTTTTTAATAACACGAGATATCAGGTGTTGATTCTTTGTAGTATTTCCCATGGAGTTGAAGTTTTATTCAAAAAGTCTTTGCTTATACCTATGTCTTCAAGACTTCTACTTATTCTCTGTTCCAGCAGATTCAGTGTTTCAGTTTTAATATTTAGATTTTTGATCCATTTTGATTTTAGTTTAGGTGATACATGTGTGTCTAGTTTCAGTTTTCAGCATGTGGAAAGTCTGTTTTTCCAGCACCATTTATTAAAGAGGCTTTCTTTATTCCAGTAAACATGTTTGGCCCCTTTGTCAAAAATAAGAAGGCTGAGTCTGTTTGAAGTGTTTCCTGGCTCTTCTAACCTGTTCCATTGATCCTCAGGTCTGGTTTTTTGTTCATTTGTTTTTTAGTTTTGGGGCTTTTTTTGTCAGTACCATGGTGTTCTTATTACAGTAGCTCTGTAGTATAATTTCAAGTCAGGGATTGTGAAGACCCTGGCCCTTCCTTTGTGGCCCAAAATTCTTTTTGCTATTCTGGGTCTCTTCTGGTTCCAAATGAATTTTAGAAATACTTTCTCTAGTTCTGTTACTACTCTACCATAATAAAGGACAAACTTGAAACATTAATAACTAAATGGATTGACCTTGAGACCATACTTTTGAGTGAAATAAGTCAGAAACACACGTAAATACCACATTGTCTCTCTGAGCAACAAACTGAAAGTGTAAATAAGAACCAAAATGTATAATAGGTATTGTGAAATAGGCAATAATTGTTCAAAGGGGAAGGTAATGCGGAAGGAATAAAAGGGGAAACAAAAAAATGAGGAAAAACAAGTTTAAAATGGAAGCAAAGCTTTTTAAATAAAGAAGGGGAGAGAGTTGAAGAAAGGGGAGGGAATGGGAAAAAAAGAGGAGCTAAGATATATCATGTACAGGTATAAATTTCCTGCAGTGAATATGATTTCTAATGTATTTCTAAACTGTGCCAATAAATTTAATTTTCAAAAAATTCAGGCTTGGGCCTAAGTTTTTCTTATGAGGTTAGTGGCTGCCTGTATGGTAAGATTTTCTTAGCCAGACATTACCCTAGACTTAGAAAACTGTAGGAAAGAACATCCTACATTTGTGTCACAATTACATTTGAGTTCTAGGTTGCTCAACTATGAGGAAATTCTTCCCAGGGTATAGATGTTACCTATTATATGATCACTTGTATTTGACTCCATGCCTGCCTCAGCTCCTACATCCTTCTCCATTTACTGGTCTTTGCCTTGCTGTGCAACTTTTGCACACCACACCCTCGATACTCAACTGACTTTTGTTTAGGTTTAGTTTAATGATACACTGGATCCAACTCATCTTGGGAGAAGTAATCATATGCAATGCATTCCAATTCCATTTAAGTGGTATTGTATTAATAGACTGAAATCAGCTGCAGTGGGAGTGATTTTGCCATATGATTTGGAAAATTCAAAATAAAGTTTTTGCAGGATTTTTCATTTGCTTTTAAAAGTCGTTTTTATAACATTTCATTTATTTGCTTACTCCTGGTTAGGTTAATTGTGGATACCTACAGGAAGAAAGAAAACTGCTGTTCGGAACCCTTTTATGCATCAATACTTCAAAAATATCTCCTTAGTCTTTCTCTATTGCTCCTATCAGTTAGCCCACCTTTGCACACTCAGCTTTTACCAAAGATGAGGTAATGCTATTTCATTCCTATAAGTATAGATTCAGAATTTTCTGTTTGTCACTGCTTGCCTCTATTCCCTTTATCTAGTCTATGCATTATTATTGCTTTAACACTGACACAGTCCTCTAAAACAGTGCTAAAATTAATTTCATTTGACCTATCTGGCCTAAATTCTATTTCCTTCCAAAACTGGAATGGTGGCATAATCATGGTAGTGTTTTCTTTTTCTTTTTGTTTTTTTGTCTTTTTGAGACAGGGTTTCACTATGCAGTTCAGGCCAGTGACCCACCTGCTTCAGCTTCATGAGTGCTGGTATTACAGGTGTGTGCCAATGATAGTGTTTTCTGAAATGGTCCAAATGCGGCCTTACGATTTTGCTAAATATTATGCCCCTGGCAGCACCTATCATTGTATGGGTTATATGCAGCTTAAATTATTTCGAATCTGTATGCTGGGGTATGGGATCATGGCATTTCCTTTTTAAAGTTATGATATTGTCATTTGCACTTTGACTAATTGAAAGTTTAAAGGTCAAATGTTTAGCTGTGGGCTATCTACTGGTGATATTCTGTCCCAGGCACAAGTAACATTGTTTTCTTCTAATTTCAAATCACAGTGTTTTTCACTTTACTTTAGAATCTGAAAGAATTCATAGTTGTTACCTAATTTAATGTGTTGCTAAATAACTGACTTTATTTCATATGGATGGAAAAAGATGAAGAGTATTTAATTTTTTAAAACCTCCAGCTCTGACAAGAGACACATAAGAATGGCTAATGTCTGCTCTTCCTTTTTGTAACCCTTTAGTTACCAAAGAAATATTGAGCCTAAAAAATGCAAGATGCAACTTAGTTCCTTCCCTTTGTTCATTTTTCGATAAGGCAGAGTTTTAAACAGTAGAAATTACATCTTTTAGCATCAGATTTCCTTTTTAAAGGTTGGTTAACTTGACAGATATTAAACTGTACACAATTTATTTCAGAGTTTAAAAATACTTTACATAAAGACCATAGGTCAAGTGAAAATATTTTATATGCTGACTCTCTCAGGATATTCATTTTCTTTCCATTTTTACCGCCAATTTTATTTGATATTTGGATCAACATACCTCCAATTGACATATCTTTTAAAATAACTCTATGTATATTACCTGCTTCACAATTATATATTGGTACAAAATAGTAATAATTATTTATTTCTGGATATAGGAATGAAAAAATACCTCTTTTTTCCAAACCAGAGTCCATATTCACTTACAGAATGCCCTCTAACTTGTTGCTACTTTATGTATTGCTGCATTAAGAGAGATATATTGGAAATGGGCTTAGGAGAGTCATATTCGGGGCCAAAGTCAAGATTGCCCACTGACTCCAGTGTGTATATGTATGCGTGTATCCTTTTGGTTTGCTATCTCTGGAGAACCCCTATGAACGGAGATATATGGAGGCAGGTAATTTTTTTAATGTAGGTACTACTGCTTTGAAAATATTTTTGGGAGATATTAAATAATAGTTTTTTATTTTGTAAGTGTAAGAATAATTGACCAAATAAACTTGAATGATCTTAAAATTATAACAGTTACTCTTTCAGTGGATTTTCAACTTTTGAAGTTGGATCAGGTAAGAGGTTAAGGAGCTAAGATTAAAATCGAAAAAAAAACACTGAAGAGTTTATCTAGTCTATGCATTATCTAGTCTATTAGGTTAAGGAGGCAATAAATCACAGATATGTCAGTGGAAGCTATGAAGGGTTATATTTTAGGAAAGCAACAAACAGAGAGATATTGATCAAAACTGTAATTCAAATCAGCACGGTGGTGCACACCCGTAAGCCCAATACTCTGGGAGGTTGCATCAGGAGAATTGCGAGTTTGAGCTCAACCTGTGCAATTTAGGGACTTAGGGAGATCCTGTCTCAAAACAAAACTAAATAAAGAAAAAGGTTTAGAAATATAGCTCAGCGTGAATGCTGTGGTGGAATCCTCAAGTATTAATAATTACAATTTGATCCTGACTTAACTCGTTCTTTCTGAGATCCATGTAACCAGAATACAAATACATAGTTACGAGTGGGTTGAACCATTCATACTGAAAAGTAAGAAGAATGTGTTGATTATGTGTTGATTCAAGAGAATATATCATCCAATATAGCAATAAAAATAATAGGAATATTCAGATTATTTAAGTAGAAGAGTGAGCAGATAATAGTTAAAAATAAGTTTCAATATGTCAAATATTCAGTAAAATGGAAAAAGGAAGCAAAATGGATGGAATGATGAGAATCGTACTAGACAATTCATGAAGAATCCATGAAAAATTTATAAAACTGCAAAGATTTATAGTACTGAAAATTCAGAATTCAGCGTGTGGTATAAACCACACACTGGACAAAGCAGAAGACAGAAATAGTCACTGAAAATACTTCACTCTAATTAGACAGTAGAATAGCCTTTTAAAAAAACTCAAATAGATGTGTTTAAGAGTAGGACATCTTTGGAAGAGGTAATATGTATCTATACTGAGGTTCCCAATAGTACAGAAACAATAAGATAGAAATAAATTCAAAAGAAATAGTGTCTGGAATTTTCTAAAACTGATGAAAGACATCAACACTTACTTAGTATTTTTACCACTTAGGTAAAAGGAAAAGGTCACTTAGGCAAAACTATTGAAATCCAAAGATAATCATAAACATTGTAAAGGCAGTAAAATTGACAAGTTCAGTGCAAATATTAGACTTATAGCTGATTTATAAACATAGATAATATAAATCAGAAAACAGCAAAACTCTGAAAAAACATATTGCCAGCTTACAATCTATACCCAGTGTATATATGTTGGTTGCTTCCAAGTGTGTACAGTTATACACATTAAGCTCTTATAAACATCCATGTTCACGTTTTTGGGTGAACCTGAATTTTCAAATTTCTTGAATAAATACTATGAATCATGATTGTTTAATCATAAGGGAAAAATATGTTTAGTTTTGTGAGACAGTATGAACTGTCTTCCGAAGTGGCTACATCGCTTTCTATTCTCCCATACGAGTGAGAACTTGCGCAGCACCGCATCCACGTCGGCCCTTAGTGTTGTCAGTGTTCTGGATTTTGGACATTCTAACTGGGATATAGCAGGATGTCTTACTTTAATTTCCATTTCCCTAATGAAATTTCCTAATGGATCATCTTTTCATATGCTTTCGACATTTATATACATAAATATTCATTGGGAGGATGTTTCTTCATGGCATTTGCCTATCATCCTTATGAGTTGATTTTCTGATTGTTTAGTGTGAGGTCTTTGTATGTTTCGTGTAACAGTATTTTATCAGACCTATCTTTTGCAAATTTTTTTTTCTTGCAGGCTATGACTCATCGTATTCTTCTCTTGGCATTGTCTTTCACAGACACACTAATTTTTATTGGGTGGGTTACTTTTTCAGCTCCTTTTTCATTTGCTAGTCTCTTAGAATTGTATAAATTCTAAAAATTCTCTGAAAACCTATAGAATCAAACACTTTAAATATTATCCCTTGTCCTAGGTCAGTGGGAGAAGTCTCAGCAGCTTCCTTGATACAAAACTGTTTAGTTAATTGTATTATAATTTTGCAGTATTATTTACCCTATCAATTTTTCTGAATAAGTATGGGTAATATATGGGACCTTCTTTAAGCAAACACTATGCTGGAACTAGAAGTGCACTATTCACTTAATACTCATTCATGTCACACTTCTGTAAATTACAATTATAATCATAAGTCTTTTATACAAAAGGAAACGGAAACATAGCAAGTTTAGGTACTTTCTTCAAGGGTTAGAACAACTAAATAGCAGAGTCTGGGTTTCACTGAAACTCAGAAAGCAGAGTTTACTGTGTATTCTGTCTCACTTTTCAGTGTCTGGTAGTGGCGGTCATTCTCAAAAACTTCTTACAATGTTGCAAATATAATATTTTGCTAGAAATCATCACCATAAAGTTTAGTATTTATTTAAAAAATATAAGCTATTATATAAAATAGTATAAGCTCACCAAAGGAAAAAGAGTTTGAAATCATTTGACCTTTAGTTATACAAGCCTAAAGATATTTTTTCCATTTACTACAACCAATATATCAAGCAATCTGAACTGAATATATTAGAAACATAATTGTTTTTATTTCATCATTGCCCTGAATTATGCTATTTTAATATAATTGTCCAGACTTTAGTAATATTCTGGGAAAACTTTTCTGCTTTTTTTTTATCTAGTATAAATTTAAACTAGTAGAGTCAATTTTTAGATCTCAATTTATTTTGTTAATTTTCATTATGTCACATATTTCATTATGTCACAGTGCCCAAAATATCAGTTTATAAGGAGGAAAGATTTATTTTCATTCATGATTTCAGAGGTTACAGTCCATAGTCATTTGACCCTGTTAGTTTTGGACCTTTGCCAAGGCAGTACGTCATGGCAGGGAGCATATGATGAAGGAAAAAGAGAGTATGTGACGGAGAAAACCATTCATTTCATGGTGGCTATGAAGCAGACAGAGAAGGAGAGAGCAAGAAACTGAACTCCCAACTTCCATTTCAACTGAGTGCATAGTAACTTCCTCTGCCTATGCCCTACCTCCAAAAGGTCCCACCAACTCCCACTAGCACCATTGGCTGGTGATCAAGCATTCAGCATATGGACCTTTGAGAGGGCATTTAAATCTCAAAACATAACACTATTTGAATGTTCTTCTTGTCCTATGAATTTAAGTTAAGATTGTGATGCAAATAACCTGTATTGGAGTAGAGGATAGGTCTGGTCTCTCATTCATACCTCCTTTTTTTCCTGTATTTTAAAAATTACCATTTTGGTTTTGAATAGTGTGGACTGAGAAAAGGTATTAAGGAAAATAGAAAAACCTTTTATTTGTTCTTTCTGTATTCCCCACTTATATTTGATACTTTCAATGTCTCTAACATTTTTTATGCCTATTATTGAGGCACTCACCAAAATCCCTACATGTGTTGCATTGATTCCCCCAATTATTTTCTGTTGTTAAAGTGTACTCTTTCCTATTCCTCAGTTTCTTTGGTTTCACAATGATCCCTCTTTGAGTAGAGTATCAAAAAATTAGTACAAATAAAGTCAACTTGACCACATTTTCACTAGAAAAATAAGCATACTTGCTAAATCAGGGAAGGGAAAGATAACTTGCTGCTGCCCCCTGCTTGCCTTTTGTCTCCAGATTTCTTTATTTTTACTCAGGTCATTGCTCTCCAGTCAAAGACCGTCAAATACACAGCTGTAATTAAACAAATTTGATTTATTGTTCAATAAAGTGAAGGAGAATGCATTCCATGGGAAACTTTATCTTAAATTTTGTCTAGGAATGAAAAAAAATTAGGTGATAGCAAAAGCTGTCTTAGGTAAATAAGTGTATCATACTTGTGAAAGTAGGTAATATTAATCATTTTTCTGGCTTCAATGATGTCTCCATTGGGTCTCGTGTTTGTGAATGTAGGGAGTTATTTGTTCATCTTTGCCGTTTCAATGATGATGATGTTTGATCTGCACTCAAACATGATTATGAAGTGGTTCTGCTGTTTTCTTCATCTGTCACCATTTCTTAATGGCCTTGCATGGTATTGATGTTCTGTGATGTTTTATTAGTTCAACAGAGTTCCATGTCCAGGCTACTGTGTCACACCAGCTCAAGCAGCACTAGGTGTCACTGACACATAGGCCATGATTCTGTATCTCAGGGGCTGCTTGCTGCTTTGCTCTTTCAGAGGGAAGATCAGCAAGTTCAAAGGTAAAAGCATAGTTCAACCTGGTAATAACCTGCCAGTTACTCTACTTGGCAAGGTTCTGTATTTTCTGAGTAAATTCTCTTGAGTTCCTGTATCTTAGTTCATTAGAAATTTGTGGTGATAGTCAAATTTCTAACATCATGTTTACACTGGAAAAAAATGTAGTGGGGTGGTAATATATATAGCCTTATAGCCAATGCTGATGGGATAGATCTGGTAAATTTGGTGTTGTCTTTGAAAAGATCAGTTATATAAATCTATCCCAGCTTTAAGATGCTTTTCAGAATTAACATAATTATAAGATAACAGGCAAAGAAAGATTCATTTAATTTCTTATGTGCACACGTTACAAATATTCACTTGTATTTTTATCAAAATATCTCACAGCAAGACATTGTATCATCTGTTTTAATCACCAATATAGTATGCATATCTTTCTATGTAGAACTAAAATTTAATTTTCATATATTGGAATAACAAATTTCCTAATTCAAGTCATTTTAAGAGAATAAAGAGATTTAAATTCACTCTACTGTACTACTAGTTGTGTTGCAGAAAAACCAATATCAAACTAAATGGAAGACTCTTTGCACTGAGGAATCTAGAAGGCAGCATTTATTATGCTAGCAGGCTAGTGGGACCAAGTGCAAATCACTAGTAAAGAGTCAGCTTTGAGTCCAGTTTAAATATAGTTTACAAGTAAGAAGTACAAGGCATTGCATGATTGGTTATCTGATTTGAATTAAGTCATATATCATCAGAAAAACTAACTCTAAATATATTTTCTTAAAAGGAATTGTTTATCATAACATTGGGACACTCTGGGGATGAGGGCAGGGGGTTCAAGCAGAGCAAATAGAGTTAAAAATTATCTTCGCCCCAACCTAAGCCTTTGTAGTAAATTAGAAACAATATATTTTCTTAATTAAGAGAAACATGAGTTGAGAATAGTCAAATTGGTCCAACACATTATCAAAAGAAAAGCGGCTGTACTCAGACAGTCAAGATTGAATTCAGCAGGGTGTTTACATGATAGGCAGCAGAAGCATAGGCAGAGGCTACTATTTGATTTTAACTTGCTATAACATGTCTTTGTGTTTGTTACTCTATAACTGTGCCTTTACTAATCATATAATTGTGCCCTTAACAGTTACATTTTCTTTTTTTCACCTAATAGTCGAATTGTTACAAAGTTTATACAAATTCTTGATGCGAATTAATGTTTCCCAAACTACTTATTTTCAAAATTTTCAAACAGTTTTATTACCAAAAGCAATATTCTTGGATTATAATGTCATAGCTTCTTTCAGAAATGGTATTGCAGGATTGATGTGCATGTTAAAGCATTAACATTTATAGATACCAAAGGAGAAAACCAATAAGAATTTACTGGAGTGAACATTAGTAAATAGAATTTTGTTTTATTTTTTTTTGCATAACAAATACACTCATTGTAGGAAATTGTTACACATCCTTTATTTCTAGATTAAAATACCTAATTTTCTACTTGATAATTCTATTTGAATTTATACATTTCAAATTTAATATGTCCCAACCTGAACCCATGTTCTTTTCAATCTTGAAAACTTTCTCATTCTTTCTTTTATGACATTTAATAGTAGTTCTATTACTCCAGTTAAACAAACTGAAACTGAAGAATTTTTCTTAACTCCTGTGTTTTATCACACTTTATATATGGCACATTATCACTTTCTCATCCCTGGAACAAAATACCCTATACCCACAGCTTAAAGTAGGAGCAGTTTATTTTACTCACAGTTTCCATGGTTGCCCTGCTCCAAAGAGAAACTGCATGGTGGGAGACAGGGGGAAGGAAGGAAGGGAGGGAGAGAAAAAGGGAGACAGAAAGAGAGAGACTGAGAAAGAGAAACAGGGATACACAAACAGAGACAGAAAGAGATTATCTTTTCCCAGGTTAGCCCCCAGTAACTCACCCCTCCAAGCAGGCCAAACCTCCCACAGCACATTTATCAGTGGGTTAAGCCACCGATGAGTATAAACCCCAAGAGGCAATTGCCATTCAATGCTCCATCTCTGAACATGGGGGACGCATCATGATTTCCCTAACAATCAGAAAATCCTGACACTGTCTTTAATACTGTGCTGTCCTTCTACTCTTTACTTAATGTTTTCTACTATGATTCCACTCTGCTCCACTCTCTCCTGTTTTCTTTGTTTTTTTTTTTTTTTTGCAGATCATGTTCTTTACTAGCACAGGTTTGTAGTACATTATGTTTATATTCCTTGTGGGGAGTTGGTACATTTTCTTGATCAGATTTTTGCTGGAGACTTCTAACCAGTTCTCACGATTTTGATTCTGTTTTTTGTTGTTGTTGTTGTTGTTTGTTTGTTTTTGGCAGCACCGGGGATTGAACTCATGACCTTGTGCTTGCCAGGCAGGCGCTTACAACATTGAACTAGATCCCCAGGCCTTGTGTTTTTGAGACAGGGTCTCAATATGCCATTCAGGCTGGCCTTGAGCTCACTTTGTAGGCCAGGCTGGTCTCGAACTCACACCAATTCTCCTGTCTCAGCCTCCAGAGTGCTGGGATTACAGGTGTGAGCCACCAGGCCCGGCTTGATTCTGTTCTTAAAATCCACAGCCAGAGAAATCATGTTGAAATACAGGCCAGATATTAGTAGCTCCTTTTTTGAAAACCTTACATAGCTCCCATTCTGATTTAGAGCAAGAGACCAACCCCGCATAATGTCCTTTACTGCATCTCTCTTCTCGGAATGTGTCCTGTGTTTCCTCTGTACACTCAGCTGAGGCACACCAGCTCCTCTACAGCTCACTGATCTTGCAATGCATGGCCCCGCATCAGGGTCTCTTTTGTCCTTTCTGTGCTTGCAAGCTCTCTCTTCACAGAGCTGCATGACTTGCTGTCAAAACTTCTGTGACTACTAAAGTGTCATGTTTTTTGCTACTTTATATCTTTATTCTCTCTGTGCTCCACAAGTTCGCTTTTTGTGCTTTTATATCATGTAACATATTTTACATTTTATTTATTTATATTTTTGTTTTTGTCTACACAAAAGAATATAAATTCTATGAAAACAGGGATTTTTGTTTATTATGTAGAACTTGCATTCCCTAGTTTACTGAAATGCTGGAAAATGCTGCATATTGTCAATGATTATTTGTTGTAGTAAATGAATAAATGAAAGATTCCCTTTCAGTAATCTAATTTTCATCTTTATGGTTTTTCCCATCTGCTTAAATAAAACTTGCATTTTTTTTCTACTTATTCACAAATAATCAGAATTCATTTTAGAAATTTATTAAGTCTATCTCATATTGCCTTTAGTATTTTTTAAAAGAAAAGCGGATTTGATAGTCAACATCCACGATGATTGAATTAGGAAATACATAAATATATAAACTTGTTTTATGGTAACACTTCACATTAATAATTTTGATTATAACATTTTCACATTTTTCCATTTTGGTTTATGTTTAGTAAAGAAATTAGTAGAATAGTAACAAACATTTTGATCATCAGTTCTTAATTTGTTCTTGGAATGAATGTTTATGCTTTCTGAATAATAGTTCTTAAATTCCTGATTCTTTATAAATATTTTTATTGTTTTTAAATTGTTTTCCAAGTATGAATTATAAATAAAGACATCTATTTATATTCTGAAAATTCTCTACCTAAATAGTTCCCAGAAAATGAATAATAAAGATTTCATGTTATCACATCTACATTAATACTACCTAATTTAATTATAAAGAATGTATAAGCAATTGAATGTGAAAACACTTTCAAATATTGGAAGAATTAAATTATTCAGAAATATTGCTCCTGTCAATGCAAAAGTTATTGTATTTCTCCAAGAATATTTTGATCAAAATTAAAATATAAGATATCACTGTCTGTATCATGACCTCTATCAATTTCTAAGAATTAAGGAAATAGCACATTTACTAGTTTAGAAACAAATAGATCATGAACCTTACATTAGCTTCTATTCTATGCCAGGCTGTTAAAAGTTTTTGTAATTGTGACTCAAGTGGCAATGATCTCCATTGGCTTAATTGATGGAACTGATTCCCCTTAAAGTGACCACCAGTTACTTCTGAGTGTATTAGCTAATTACTGGAAGGATAGTGGAGAACTGACCTCTTGTTCATTGGTGCGGAGTTCCTCTCACACTGCTTTCTCATAGTCATAACTGCTGCTAACCCACTGTGAGATCACTGATTCAGGTATGCCTGGGAATTCTCTGTCAGAAATTAATCTGAGGAAGGAACTAGTTAAGCCCCTGAAATTCTAAATCATCTTATTTTCCGCATTCTTATCTTTCAAGGAGATCTCTCTGAGGAATAATAAAGCTGAAGTATAAAAACACAATCGTTGCACAGTGCTAGTCTCACACTAAAATCTCTTACTAGTACGACTCCAGCTTTTTTGTGCACTTTTTTTCTACACAGTGTCCAGCAGTAGTGCTCTCAGTTATAAGACATGGGTTTTCTGTTATACATCTTTGTCAGGCAATTTTGGAGACTAGTCTTTTATTCTTGGCAGTCTTTCCCTTTTTGAAAAAGAGATTGATAATTTTACTGCTACCATTCATTTCACTGTATAAGAGATGAGGCTAATTTTGCAATTCAACATAAAATTACTCATCTTTTGGCACAAAGCCAACTCACTCATACTCTTCCATTTTGAACTCGAGTCATGGTGTTTAGTTGTGATTGACCTTCAGTTCCAAGGATAAATCCTCGTTAGTCATAGTGTTACCAGATCTATGAGCCTGACTTGAACAAAGGCTGGAGTATAGCAGGGCCAATGCAGAAGTTATCAGTCTTATTGTCAGTCTGCCAGGGAACATTTTGGAAGTAGAACAACCCTGGAGAAGATGCAAAGAAAGAGAGGGCTTTACTGCAGGAAATGAATGACAGAACAGACACAGCCAATACTTGAGAAATATCTAAATAGAGTTAGATACATAATCTCTATGGCAAAGTGAAAATGTTGTCTCTTGTTCAAAACTGAGAAAAAGAGCTGCCATTCAGATATCAGTTATAAAGCCTTTTTCTTCCCTGGTCTCTCAAGTTGTTATGACTTTTCATTTGTTATTCTAAATAAAGAAAATGGAGATGTGAAGTTATTACCATGAGTTTTATCATTCTCTGTAATACTGTATGTGTTATAAAATACAAATGTGAATATTTAATAAATATGTAGTCCACAAAGTTAAATAATTCATGTTTTATAGTTCATAAATTGATTTGTATTTTGATCTTACTGGAACAGTGAAAACACTGGCAAAGTTAAGTCAATTGCTAATTCTTTTCTTGGTAAGTGTACATTCTATCAACATACTGCGCAGGCCAGTGGCTTCCATAATATCCTTTTATCGTCCTCACTTTGATTTGTGTTGACCTCCTGTGCATCAAATCCACTTGACTTCTGTGATGCTGAGGCATCACAAACAACGTGTGAATGTGATGGAAAGGGAGGAAGGACACATGCACTGTTTATCTCCTCTGTTTACATGTATCCTCTGTGTCTCACTCAACTTCACTCAGAGAACACAAGTTCAAAGGTAAAATTATTACAAATTTCAAGGTGGTAACATCAGAGAATTATAGAGCCATGGAGCCTTCTAAGAATGCGGTTCTCTGTAGATGTCATGCCCATGGAGCCCCATCCGGAGCAAGTGAGTAGGGTAAATAGAGACTGGTACCCTGGATTTATGCTTTCTAGTCTCAAATTTTTCTTCAGTTCTTACTGTTAAAACAAATTGGAATGATAATAGGTCTGATATCATGGAAAATGTAGTTTGGCCTGTGGTTTGTTCTTGAGAAAAAAACTGAATTGTTTTGCTTTTAATTCATGAGAATATTTGCACATGTTGGGCTTTTATTTTACACTCAGGTATCATGATACCTGTTTTTATTTTGGTTTCTCAGTAGATTGAGATTGAGCTAACCCCTTTTAACATTTTAATTTTTAGCAATCAAAGACTATTTCTTAGGTAAAAATCTGAATCATTTATGTCTTTGACCTTAGTTCTATCACTTAACAAGTTATTTGATAATTTTGGAAATTGAGAACCCAAATTGAAATGCTATTTTCATAGTGTTGTCCAATGGAATTTAGAAATACTTGAATCTTAATTTGAACCCAGTATTCTTTTCTCTGATAAGACCACTGTGAATATAGTAATATAGGATAGGTAAGAACACAACAGTCTTGATAGTTTTAAAAACTATAGTTACAGCCTGTAATCCCAGCACTTGGGAGGCTGAGACAGGCGGATTGTTGTGAGTTCGAGATCAGCCTCGGCTACAAAGTGAGCTCAAGGCCAGCCTGAATGGCATAGTGAGACCCTGTCTCAAAAACACCAGGGCCGGGGATCTAGCTTAGCGGCCTAAGTGCTTGCCTGGTAAGCACTAGGTCATGAGTTCAATCCCTGGTGCCACAAAAAACAAAACAAAACTATAGTTACATATCAAACTACAGCACTCTAATGCTAGGGAAATAAAAAAATTTTCATATCCAAGGATAAATTTCTTACTTTACAATATATTTTGAGTCAAAGCCAAACTTTCTAGAACTGATGAAGATATAGACTGAATATGCTGTCATACAGAATAGAACAGTTTGTTTCCATGAAGTCATGTATCTGAGAAAATTTAGTGAAAGAAAATTTTAGAATCTGATCAATGGTACTATTATAATTCTTCTTTGAGAAATAAAAGGATGAGGAAAAAAAAAATCTTTTCCCAGAGTTCACACACCTGTTATTACAGTGAAAAATTACTTTCAACAATAATAATCCAATTATGTGATCTGAGATATTTTTTGCTAGCAATAGTGTATGAATCATATGTCAAAGACAAAATAAATAAATTTCACTTTGCTGTACATTGGATGAGTTATTTTTGAGACCAAGAACAAAATCAAATTAAATTGGAATTGTCTCCTAACAGAATACCCAGTGTCTGACAATACCTCAAGGACAATTAAATGCAAATTCAGTGTCACTTCCAAGAAAATGGACACTTCTTACTTGAACTTGAAATCTCACAAAACTAAATGATTTGTGATTACTTATGAGTAAGAGAGTCTTGGCCCACTTTTCATGTACAAACAACAACAACAATTAAAAAAACCAAGAAATTTAAAAAGCAAGACTAGTACATCAAAGAGAAACACTAATGTTCTGAAAATCTTGTGGAAGGTATCTATGTAGAAAGTATTTTTATGTTTTTTATTTTTTTTTTTTGTCTTACACATGGGGTATATTATATGCAGCATTACTTATTTGCCTCTTCACTGAACTAAGAAGAAATACACACTCACATTAGTTTGTATTGATTGTGAGTTCAAGGTCATATCTCAAACTCCTCACCCGCCAACAAATAAATAAATAAATTGCCTGGTTAATTCTTTTTAAAATTTCAGGTATATTGATCTGTATTTTGCTCCTTACTACCATTTCTCTTTTGGCTTCTTGCCTCCTTGACACGTGTAACAAACTCTTTCTAAACTCTTCAGAAGCTTCTGACACATATTTGTTGTTCTAAATCAATTACTTTATCTTACCTCCTCTGAAAACCTTTTTATTTCTATTAACTTTGTAACTTTCTTTAATGTATTAAAGAATCTTAGAAATAGCAAATGAAACAGAAATTCAGAAGAACTGTATTATGAATTTATTACTGAATAACTTGGAAAGAGAATAGTCTGTATCAGCCAGTGCTTGCTAGAGAAACACATTTAATACAAGGTATTCAAATACATAAGAATTTACATGACTGACTTACAGTGGCCACCCACAGAGGCAGGTGTGCAAGAGTGTGCAAAAGGTCTTTCCGTGCACTGGGAATATGAAGGATCCAGTCAAAGGCCTGTAGCTCACTGTAGTGTCCTGTGAGAGACCATATAAAGAGGCAAAATATTACCATTTAATATGTTAGCATCCATGGTTTTCCAATTAAATAGCACATCTTTATTGACCAAGCATTAAACTATTTTGTCTTCTATTTTACTTTTAAGCACTGAATGAAAAGAAGGTTTTAAGGTACTGTCTGATTCTAGTACTCAGTCATCAATTGGGTGTTAATTTTATCTGTGTGTAAGGTATAAAGACTGCTTAGTAGCAAACATCAAATTTCATAATCCTTCTGTTTTCACCATATCTACCAGTGCATACTTCCTCACCAGTATCATTCCAGCTCACAACAGCTGAAAATTTGAACATTCAGACTATTTTTTCTGTGCCAAGACCCTTCTTCTTACCACTTTCCACAATTGTTGGAATCTTCCTTCAATGCTGTGCAGTAAATACAGCTCTTCTGTCATGTTAAATTGTTTGGTAACCAGACACTGAAAGGGAGTTAGGAGTTCAAATGCTTTATTAGAAAGTTATCCGTAAAAGGAAAAGAAGTGAGACGGGATTAGCTAGATGACAATACAACCATACTGCAGTTTTCTTTCAATCCAACAAGAAGCTCCAGATGAATCAATTAAAGATATTCCTGTGAAGAAATATCTAGGTCACTTTATTTACTCTTTTTCAGTAACTGAAGGGAGATGCTAAAGGCTCAGGCAGTGTATCACACAGCTGATAGCTATAAGAGGTCAGTTAAATGCACTTCTTTCAACTGGGTGATGTGTCCTTTCTTTTAGGATAATCTGAGTGAAACATCTGTGTCTGGTACATATGATGAGGATGATTAATTTCATAAGAAATTGCCACAATGTTTTCCAAAAGTGTTTGTAACATTTCTGAGTGTCAGTAGCATACCTGCTGTGTACATTTACCAAGACTTGGGTCATCAGTCTTTTAATACCATCTATTCTAATGAGTGTGGAGTGGAATCTCAGTGCAGTTTTAACTTAATTGTTCATATTGAGTTTTTATTCATGTGTTTATTAGACATTTGTATAGCTTCTGTGAAGAGCCAATTCAAATCTTTTGCTCACTTAATGTAAGGCATTGATTTTCATTATTCTTCTGTAGACTTTTTTATTGTAGATTTGTCCCTTGACAGATTGCAGATATTTGTATCCTTAGTCTTGCTTTCCATTAATGGTGAGTTTTGAAGAGAGGAACAGTTCAAATTTGATTAATCCAAATTGTGACTTACTTATAGCTGGTACTTTTTGTATATTCAATCAAAGAAAACATTTTGTAACTTGCTTATACTTTTTTCTCTTAGTTCTATATTTTTACCTTCTTATTCATATTTAGGCTCATAAGCTTTTGCACAAGGAATGAGGGAGTGTTAAGAGTCACATTTCTTTCAATTGCATATCTAAGAGTTATTATTTATAAAGAAAATTTAACACCATTTTTTGGAGATTGTCAGAGTCATATCTTGAAAAATCAAACAATTTTCATTGAGTTACTATCATAGCTTCGTTGAAATTCAGTTAATCACATAGACATCTCCTTTAGGATTCTTGTTTTGTTAAATTAGGTTTATTGATATAATTTAGATATTCATAATAATCATATTCATCATAGGGAATTTTTTATTAAGTTTGTTGATGCAGTTAAATATATATAATGGGACTTTGTACCTGCACATGATATATCTTGATTTTCTTTTTCTCCCATTCCCCTCCTCTCCCTTCCTCCTCTCTTTTCCTATTTATCTACAAAGAAAGACTTGTTTTCATTTTATCTTTCTTTTCTATTTTTTTCTCCCCCTCCCCAGTTCCCCTTTGCTTTTGAACATTTTCTTCCTATTTCACAATATCTATTAACATTTTGGGCCTTTTTACACTTTCAGTTTTTCACACCAGAGAGTCAATGTATATGCATATCTGATTTATTTCACTTAAGAGTATGGTCTCAAGGTGCATCCATTTATCTAGAAATGTCTCAGATTTATCCCTCTTTATGACTAACTAGTACTCATTGCATAAGAAACCTCATATCTTCTTCATTCATTGGTTGATGGACATTTAAGTTGTTTCCAAGATTTAGCTATTATAAACCATGCTGCTATAAATATGGTTGCATGTATCACTGTGGTATGACACTTTTAATTAACTGATGGAGATAACAAGAAGGGGGATAGCTTAGTCAAACGGGAATTTTAATCCTACTTTTTGAGGAATCTCCACACTGATTTCTACAGTGGTTGCACTAGTCTACACTCTTCGTCCTTACAACAATACTACATTGTCTTATTTACATAGCTTTACAAAAAGTCTTTAAAAGAGATAATGTTAATCCTTTAACCATTTTCCTCTTTTTCAAAGTAATTTCCTGTCCTCTGTTTTCTGCATGTCCATACAAATTTTAATATCAGTTTGTCAATTTCAAAAATTTGTTTGAATTACACATTATCTCATTAGGAGAGAATTATTGTAACAATATCAAGTTTCCCAGTCTTTGATTGTAGTACATGTCTCTATTTATTCTGGTCATTTTAAATTTCTCTTAGTAATGTTTAGTGCAAAGATTTTGCATTCATGGAATATATACACCTGACCCATCAAGATTTTTTTGTTTTTGTTTTTGTTTTTTGGGTATGTGAATTGAACTCAGAACCTTGTGCTTGCCAGGCAGGCATTTATGCTGCTGATCTATATCCCCAACCCTCCACCATGATTTTTAATGCTGTTGTAGATAGATTTTAGGTTGAAATTCTAAATATCTGTTTCAGGTATATTTAAATTCAATGTAGGCTTTATATTGACTTTGAAACCTGGGATCATACTCTTTACTTACAAATTCGCTTATTAATTTTGGCATGATTTTTTATAGAGTTTTTGCATTTTCTCTGTAAAGTGAAATTTCTGTTTTCTAAATATTATTGGAAAACAGGACAGCTCTGCTTCCTCATTTCCCATCTATATGCATGGTTGACCTGGCTAAGACTTTTAGGAAAATACTGAATGAATTCTTACCAGTGAATATGCATGCCACAACCAAGTCTCACAGGGCAAGTATTTGGTCTTCTTTGAATAAGTATGATATTGTTAGGTATGAAATTTTATTATAAGACTACTTACTGTATTCTGTTTGAATTCCTTTTCTTTGTACTAGAATGAAAAGTGGTTTTAGTAGCAACACAGGCAGTCCTCCGCTTACAATGCTGCAAATTAGAATTTTTTTTTCAAATTTTTGACTTGTTTTTGGTATGAAAGTGATATGCATTTGATGAAATTATACTTTGAATTTCAATCTTTTCTTAGTGTATATGCAGTAAGATACTGTGGCAAGTGGTACTCAATTGCAGTTCCCAGTAAGTCAAATTCTTGAAAGGAAAAGGACTGCACGATGTTGATAAATTATTATGTTTGATAATTTGTTTATATGGAATCCATTTTTGTGTGTGTATGTTGGTGGGTGTGTTTGTGGCTTTGGGCACTGAATTGAGGACCTCATGCACTGTAGGCAAGCACTTTGTCTCTGAGCTATGCTTCCAGTCCTTAAAATGTATTTTTGACTCATAATGATTTTAATTTATTATGGATTTATCAGGAAGTAGTCCCAGTTTAAGTGGAAAAGCATACGTACTATTGGTTAAAGGGTTTATTTTTTTTTCTCTGTCAGTTCATGCTTAAGCACTGCCCATTGTTCAAAGTTTAAAAGCTCTTGTTCCTCTGTGATATGCATGTATTTTTGTTTATGGTGAGAGAATGGGATAATACCAGCCACACAGCCATAGCCAAATCAGAAAGCACTTACTTTTAGCACAGATTACAGAGAAGACATACAGAGAAAGTGATGACCTATAGGGAGGAAAACCACCTTCTTTGTTATTAATAGACAACTGGGCAGTAAACTTTTTGTATCATCCCAAGTTGCTGAGAAGTCTTTTTGCCTAGTAGAGTTTACTGCCTGAAACCAGATATACGATTAAGAGATTGATGCTCTTTTTTCTATCTAACCCCACACCATCATTCTGATCATTAATATTTTATCTTTTCAGAGACAAGAAGAGACAAGTGAAGATAAACCTAATGGAATTGAATAGGGGGAAAAAGTATTTCCTTTAACTTCTAGAAATCACAGAGGTCGTAATCCAAATTAGGCCTTTCTGGGGGTAGACAGCTAAAAGATAAATCACCTAAAATTCCATGGTATACTTATATCCATGAATAAAAATAATCACAGAGGGAGTAAAATGGCCAGAGAAAAAGAAAAAACATGATGTTATATAGAAACTCATCTTTTGACTTGTTTGCTCACCATAAAAAATAAAGTTTTAGCTGGGGATTTAGCTCAGCAGCCTAAGTGCTTGCCTGGCAAGTGCAAGGTTGTGAGTTCGATTCCCAGTTCCGCAAATAAATAAATAAATAAATAAAGTTTTATTTGATGAACCTGACCTCAATCGCCCTCTACTCTAAAGTTTAATAGCTAACATTCTCCTTGAGAGCAAGTGAAAAATTGAAATGTTAGAAGACAGATTTTTATTTTATTTGTTATGGCTCCTTTTGGTTGTTCTCCTAACTCTAACCATTTACCAAGGTTCATCAAGAATAATTTCAAAATATTTTTAGATCTTTTCAATTCTTCCCATCCTCACCATCACTGCTAGTTCAAAAAACAATCTTTGTCCTCCTGGATTCCTCCCACAGACTTGAATTTCTGCTTCCTGGGGTCAGAAACTCAGTGTATCTCAATTGCTTTTTGAACTCTAAGGCACCTACATATCACCGAGGAATCATGTTATGAGCAGATGCTGAAATAGTAGGTCTGTGGTGGGCCAGTGTGCTGCTGATGCTGG
>RJWT010006686.1:0-28740 GCA_004365215.1 Cuniculus paca | reverse complement strand
AAAATATTGGTGCAACTGATATTAGAAAAATTTCTAAAAACCTAGCGTCTAGAATATTCTAGAAATGGAGAAAAGTCAGTAAAAGTCAGTACATAAGCTACCCAAAGAGGATGGGTGCTAATGCTCCATGACTTGAAGTCCAAGGGGGTAAGGAGGTAACTGAACATCATTGGATGTCTGGCCTCAAGATTTCCAGCTCAGACATGGAAGCTAAACTGAGTTGAGAATTAGCATGGCATCACACTGAGGGCACTGGACATCTATCGAACACGCACCATGTATCATTCAGAAATGCTTTTCAACAACAGTGTCTTCAACAAATGGAATTTTATGATTAGCAAGGTCGATCAAGTAGTTAACCACAAAACTGTTTTTCCTTTTATTCTCAGTTTTTCTTTTGGCTAGTACGTAATACCATTTATCAAACTATGTGTTTCACTTATTGGCATTCATCTCCCAATAGTAGTAAGTGCCATGGAAGAAAAATTTTTGTGTGTTTTCCACTGGGCTATATTCTTAGTTGCATATACAGAGCCTTAACACGATATGTAACAGACACGCAGTCAACATTTGTTAAGATGAATAAATTCCATTTAAATAACAGTCGATTTTCTTCAGTCAGTTGTCAGATTACTTCAACTAGACTTGGTGAATAAGCTGTATCTTTATTTTTAAAATCATTTCTAAAACTATTTTAGAAATATTCTATGTATGTAGGATTTTTGTTTTATTTTTTTCAGTAGAAACTACACAGAAAATCTTTCTGAACCGTGATTGAATCCAGAGCCCTGTAATGTCTGGATGTGACACTGGACACTTCTCTGCAGTAGATTTTGGGCTAAGTGGCAAGCACAATGCATGGCATTTCTACCTTTCTCATCAAAACACAGGTTTAATATGACTGCGTGAATTCAAATGCTAACTGCTCATGAATCACTTCTCTAAAGTGTTGATTTTTTTCAATGGCACTTCCAGTAATTTCCTTAGCATTCAAGTCAAGTTTAAAAAAAAAATCTCAGTTTATGTTGCTAAATACTAAGTTCCTTATTTTTCTGTGGAATTTTATGAGATTGGTTAAACTATCTTTTGGGTTACAGAAAAAGATTTACTCATGAATTAAGTGATAAATATTTTGAAACTCAATTATTGTCAGAAGCAGTGTCTAAAGTCTAGTTTATTTTCATAACAATTGGAACATTGCATAAGAAATGATACTTTGAGTGAGATATGGCGGTGCATGTCTGTAATCCTAGCACTAGGGAGACTGAGGCAGAAAGACCCTGAGTGTGAGGTTGGTCTAAGCTACATAGAGTTCAAGGCCAGCATGAATTACATAATGAGATCCTGTCTCAAAAAGACGGAGACAGAGAGACAGAGAAAAAGAGAGAGACAGAGACAGAGAGAGACAGAGACTCAGACACAGAGACACAGAGAGAGACACAGAGAGAAAGAGAAATGATTCACTTTGGTAGTATTACCTTGAAGTATAAACCATCTTTCTCTGCTTTGCAAATGGGCAGCAGCTGAGGACACTCTCATAACACCGATGTGGCTGATCAGTTCTGACACTACTCCAGTGGGTCCCTCAGTGACAGAGCAGCAGCATCCAGGAGAGAGGAAAAGGACTGTCACTTCAAGCAGACTTACTGGACAAAATTCTGACTTATCTGGGCTCCTTGTTAAAAACTGGGCATTACAGAGATCTTGAATGAAGAACCTGGAGTTAGATTAAGCAAATGCAAATTCAGTATGGTCATCTAAATTAGAATTTCTAATAGACAACGAAAAAGTTTTTGCGTAAGTGTATCCCAAATATTGCATAGGACATACTTACAATTTTTTTAAATGGTGGTTTATTTGAGGTTCAGATTAAACTAAATGACCCTTATTTAGTTTCGACAGTTCTAAGTACATCCTAGCTTTTTTGTTACAGCTTACAACACTGACGCTCTCCCAGTATAAGAACAAGGAGCCATTTGGTTGCTTTGAATTGCCCCATCTTTGCCCGTGTTGTAAGGGATGAAGGGAAATGGATCCCTTACAAGTAGGTGGGCACGTGAGTGTCCTCATTCTCATTGCTGGCCCTTGATCTTGATTCAGTCAATTACATGGAGGAAAAAGCAAGACTTTGATAGTGCAAATGGAAAAGGCTTTCCAGATGTTTTAGGTATTGATGCAGAGCACCAACTGTTCCTCCTCTGCCCACTGACTTCTCCTGCATATGTATTAAGGAAAGTGGGGCAAGATTTGAAAGACTCAACTTGTAAGCATATCTCTGACAGTTTACTTTTAATAACATTGTTTGTATTGTGGAAATGAATAGAAAAAGCAACCATCAGTGGCAGTTTTAATGCTATTAAAATGCCACCAAGATAGCTAAACTATGCAAGACGCTTCACTTTGAAAGCTCAACAACTCTGAGTTTCATTTGTAAACCTGGAGGAAGAAACCAAAATAGTAGGAAAATGAACAATCAATGAGTAATTGAGGTCCCTGTAATTTACACAGCAATTCCTGTCAAACTACTGCCTCTGATAATGTTTCTTTTTTTAGATTCACAGAAAAATCTGAGTACAGAAATCTAGATATATATTACTAATTATAATATTTTATATCAAATTATATTCTTCAGCGATGTTGAGAATGGAAAGTAGAGGCCTTGCCTCTAGCATCAGATATCCTTCAAAACACATTTAATATCTCTAGATTTCACATTACCATCTTTAAAATGCAAAAAATCATATTGGCTTTACTATTCTCAGGGAGTTACAATGATCTCAATTGTAATAATAAAGTCAAATGCTTTGAGGTGCACCATAAAAAGCATCAAAATTTGTTCACTAATGCCACAATTTTGAAAAATTATGGAATAAACTAAACCAACTCTTATAATAGGTCCAAGTGTTAATGCAGAAAAAAAATATGGCCAAACTACAACTCTGGTAAAAAGATTTGGTTTCGAGAGTAATGACTGATAGAACCTGCCTAGCTCTATCTCCAGTTTTCTATAAAACTAGAAAGGCGTGTAAGACATGGACCTCATCCTCATGCAGGTTATAATTCATTTGGAGGAGGCAGGGAAAGACAAGCTTGCTACTACATAAAAACTCAATATAGGTTATAATTTAGTGCCCCATGAATGGTGATGACAGTAGGTTTCTTTTAGAGATCACAGAGGAGCCTAATCAACATAAGGAAATTATTTCATGGAATTAGACTTTGAGGTAGTTCAGGAAAGCTTTAAAAAAATGAAGAGAAAAGGGCAGAGCGTTCTAGCTGGGAGCATAATGGAACAACAATCCTTAACAGAGTGTTTGTGCGGCTTCTCGAAGACAATAAGGAGACTTGTCTGACTGAAAACAGTATGTAAGAGAGGAACACATAAAATCATGGGGCATAAAAGACAAGGCTGATACAAGATTTTGGCAGGTCTGCAACATCAGGCTAAGCATATGGACTCCTGAAAGAGACACGTATATATTCACAAACAAACACAAATTATATAAATAATGTTTTTAGGAGCCTGCCTTTCTGCTACATAGCACTGGGCAGCAGTAATCACCATATTTTTTGTCACATCTCATGAAGACACTCACTAAAGGGAACTTCCAATTACTTTAGAAAATGGCCAGAATGATGGGACGAGTGTGTTCAAAGTGAGAGTGAATATTCTGGGGCGGATTTATGGTAATGTGCCTTTTACTGTAGCGCATTTTTAAAATTTAAACATCCACTGTATATTTTAATCACCTCTTGTACACATACATAATATATACATTCTGTATATTATACCAAAATAGTTTCTGTTCTGAAGATAGAGCAACAGACAACTCTTCAGAATAGTTGCTACTCCAAGAGGGGCCTCCCTGAAGGCTGGCCTGCATTTTGAAACTGCAGCCACCATCAGCGAAAACGATTACAGCTCATGGTTCTTTCCTTCAGTTTTGCAGGGTTCATGACTTCTGCAGTAATAATTTTTCTGGTTGCTGCATTCCCTATTATTAGTGAATCTGCTGCTCCACTTTGAAATTCTGTGGCTGAATATTTTCCTTTCTTCCTCTTGTAAGCTGTGTCAGGATGGCTTTCTGCAGACAATGGCCACTGTGGTTTCCGCTGTCATCTCTTCTCTGCATGTGTCTCACCCAGGGAACAGCCTTCATTTCAACACTGTTAGATTGGCTGCATTACAGACTTTTGTTAATTCAGAACTAATGTTAACTAGTGGCATAAGTGATTTTGATGAATTACTAAAGACCCTGTATCCATATTCATTCCCATTGCAAGTCCAGGTCTTGGAGCAGGGGGAAGAAAGATTGGCATGAGTACCACTTTGGAAAAACCTTTGATTTTGGAGAGTGATGTTTGATGATAGTGTCTTGTTCTGTCCACCCATTCCCTGGAGGACAACCTGGACTTACGGATTTAATTTTCTGCACCATGGTCAATCAGCACACTGTCGGATAATAACCTGCCAAAGAAAGAAAACACAGTGATGATTTTTAACCATGTTGCCAATGAAAACCTTACATTGACTGAGTCTAACTTTCTTTGTTGAGTCTTTGAACATGGCTGTGGAATATGGACTTAATAAAAATTGACCTATGACACAATACTGTTTTAGTTCATTGGTAATGAGGAGTGGACGGGCCATGATGATGTCAATAGTGACACAGTTGAATAAACCTTTATTAAGAAGCTTGGAGATCTTCATGAACACAAACTAGGAAGCCAAGTTTTTAAAAAGTTGCCAAAGTCATGCATTTTCAAATGTTTTATAAACACTAGAGCTAATCCTGGCATTTTCTGCACTTCGATGTCAATCAAGATCACGTCCAACTTGAATTAATAAGGTGAAACTTGCCTTGGAGCTTTTGAATTTGTCTGCAGGTTTCCGATCTGAATACAAAGAAAGCATCCAGTAGAGGCCTCATTTCTTCATTCTCATGTATTATGGAAAAGCTTCTTCAGACACCTAAGTAAATCTTCCACCAAAGACTTAATATGTGTAAAACTTTTAGAGCTACACATAAAGTGCATACTACTGCAGTATTTGCTGTTATTATTATAATTGTGATTTCCATGTATCACAGAACGTTTTGGTATATATATTGTGTTTTAGGGTTCAGGTACTTTATCTTTTTTGTGTATCTGCCTCAGAATACTCATACTTTATGTTTAAAACTTGGTACATGGCAATTTCTTTAAGCCTTGGAGGGTTTCTTTGCAAAATGAGCATATATGTGTTTAAGAAATCTCTTAAATTTTAATAGAAAAATATTTACTTCTTTGTCCAAAATAACAGCGATGCCATTTTTGGTTTTACCATTCCCAACCTTCGATAGTAACCCTGGACAGTTTGACTGAAGTCTTAACCTCTCTGTCTTCTTCATTCTGCCACACTTCATCCTAGCGTCATGCATCCTTGCAGGTACTTAGAATATTTAAGGCTATGCAATTTGTATTTTCCTGTTATCAATAAACTTTATTTTTTCCTTTTATTCGGCATTATTTGACAGAATTTCCTCAAATCTCTGAGGCACATTGCTCTATCTATAGCCATTCTACTTCTTTTATAGCCAGGTCACCTGAAAGACTCATTTTCTTATCTCCTCCACAGAAGAGGGAAGACAAGGTCCTGTAGGAGGAAATTCGTACAGTGGAGCTTCTGAAGATCTTCAATCATTCTGCAAGCTTCTTGGGTCCTCCTCTCTTCATTTGTAACATGGGATGTGAGAATGTAGCTACAGGGCCATCAGGCCAGTGTGAGAAGACGATGCAGGTGCACACTGACAAAGGCACAACCGAAGTGTAGCAGGGAATTGCAGTGCTAATGACGTTGTAGAGGCACTGAGGCATCCTGAGCTTCAATTTATTTCACATGAGAGAAAAACAACAGTCCTTCCCAGGTGTGTTAGGACCCTTATTTTCTGTACCAATTACTAAGGGCCTGGGGTAATCCCTAAGGGGCCCAGTGTCCACAGTATTTTTGCCTATTGGGTGTTTTACAGTGACCATTTCTTTAAAGGGTTTTGCCCTTGTCTGAGAACATAAGGTCCTTAAAATGCAAAAACTCTTTATGCTACTATTATGTTTCTTTCCTGTTCGAAAGAGCCTTATGTGCTACCAGGATTTTTATAAGTTTGTTGGTGGTAGTGGTGGTGTTATCACTATTTGAGACTTTAAAAATTGGTGTTTCAACTTGTTGTGAAAGTGAATGCCTGTAATCCGAGGATTCTGGGAGGCTGAGATTAGAGGACTGCAAGTTTGAACACTGCCTGGATAACTTAGAGACTTAGCAAAACCCTGTCTCAAAATGTAATTTTTTTTTTAATTTTAAGAAGCTGAGGACATAGCTCAGTGTAAAGGCACTAGGTTCAATCCCTAATGCTGGAAAAAAAAAATGGGGTTTCCTGATCAGAGACTGAGTATTTGACATGATTAATATATGCCACATACAAGGCGTGATCTAAAAATATGGTGTTTAAATTTTAAAAATATATTACAGTAAATTAATCACCCTCAAAATTACATTAATAACCCTCAAAATACTTCCCTTTTCTTCAAGCACACTTATCCCACCATTCTTGCCATCTTCTGAAGCAGTTTTGGGAGTTCTCTTTCATGAGTGTCTTTACAAGATGTGATCAAAACATACAGTGAATATTGTTGCTGAGCGACACCCAACAGAAAGGCAAGCTCACAAAACTATGTGTTGTGTCCTCATCTACCTTCTTCACTAAATCTGTCACCATGTGACTTCTGGCTCTTCTCCAAAGTCAAAATGACCCTGAAATATATGTAGTTTGAGTTAATTCAGGACCTTGAGGGAACAATAGCAGTGTGACTAAAGACATTTGCAATATAGTGCTTCCAGAACTGCTTCAGAAAGTGGCAAGAATAAGTGTGTTTGAAGAAAGAATGCTTTGAGGGGAATTAATAGTAATGTGTCTTTACTGTAATAATTTCAAATGTAAACACTGTATTTTCAATCACACTTTGTACATGTATATGCATACACATGTGTGCTGTCTCTCAAATCTCTAACATTTAGCTTAATTCTAAACCATGTTGTTTTAAATCATTGCTTTGTAAACCAAAAGAAAAAATAGCCTTGTAAGTAGGTAGAAAAGAAAGGCTAGCCAGGCGTGGTGGCGCACTCCTATAATCCCAGCACTTGGGAGGCTGAGACAGGAGGATCGTTGCAAGTTCGAGACCAGCCTGGGCTACAAAGTGAGCCCAGGCCAGCCTGGGCGGCATAGCGAGACCCTGTCTCAAAAAGACCAAAAAAAAAAAAAAAAAAAAAAAAAGAAAGGCTAGTTAGGAAAGAGGGTACCAGACTGCCAAATTTAATTTTGAGTTCACTTATTTCGAATGGTGAAATGCAGCCATTCTCTCTGATCCTTAACTTAATGTTTCAGTATGAAAAGGACTAGTTATTTGCTTCATGCTTTGAACATACCTTTATTTACATACCATATCTAACAGTAGTAATCAGAGCAATAAATACATGAAAATATTTGCAGAATAGGGCCTGCCAATTGGTCAGTTCAGTGAATTTATTTTATACCTGGTTTAAGAATGCTTTCCCTACTGTGTTCCACCTATGGGAGAATTGTAAATACTAGCAGAATAATTTTACAAATAGACTTTGCTATGTGAGAGATTTTTAACTGCCTTAAACTTATTTAAAATTTACTAATGAAAAGGGATCTGTTTCATTTCTCTCCGTTCAGTTTAGAGTAGGCCCAGAAATAAATACTCTTTCTTCCTGGAATAAATTTTTCCTCACCAAGTTGTTCAATGAAGAAGGAAAACAATGAGGGGTAAAGCCTATAGAGGCTAAAACGTCACTATTTTCTTGATAAGGTGTAACTGGAAAAATAGTTTTGAAATACAGAACCCCAGAATTATACCCATCAACTCAACTGAGCACAAGTGCAAGTCCCCTGCCAGAGAAGCTCCAGCGTGAGGCCTGGGGATGCGCAGGTAAAGTATGTGGAGCGCACTGGAATGCATGCACTGGAACGCATGCTTCTTGCACGTAGTCAGCTCCTTAGTAAAGGGCATCCAAGAAGGGCTCTGATTCTGCAAGTTCAGTACTCTTTCTCTAACTTGCAGACCTCATCAGTCTCTCCTATTTCACTACTGAGCAGAGAGCAGGGTTTGGGTAAGAGACCAGAAAGTGAGAAAGCAAGGAAAATTTCTTTTCATGGTACCTAGAGCAGTGGGCACAAACTTTCATCCTTAGCCCAACCTCCTCGGGATGTTCACCTTTATTTCTCGACTATCATTTTTACATGGTTGGTGAAACATTATGTGTTTTTGTTTTTGTTTATTTTCTGCTTAAGGTTTCTACTGATTTCAGATTTCATATTAAGTGCTGGGTACCATCTTCAAAGATCTTTAGCAAATAATAACTAAAGATAAGCTTAAAACATTTCCTGAAAGAGTGTGTGTCATTTCAAAAGAGACAAGAAGTGCATTCATCAGAAGCTTGTCTGAATCAACAAGGAAGAAATCCAAGAGCTCTGAAGCATCCACCACACTGGAAACTAAAATTAATGTCATTGGTGTGTCTACACCTAAAGAAAACACAGACCAAAGTCATTTTGCTAAGCCAAAGGGCTTCCCTGAAAGCCACAGGCAAGCTGGGAGAGAAGGATTGGGGTTCGAGACCAAGCTGACCTCACTGGTGAAAAAGTATTTCAATATTGGATTCAAGCTAATTCTGCCCACTTGTCCAAATTCAATACACAAGTGCATGTTTTATTTCCCAAATGATTAGGTGTGTGTATCTGCACATAAATTTAAACATATTGGTATAGCACATTGACTTGGCCATTCTTATGCTAACTTTAACTTTGAAAAGCAAGCAACTAATACACTTCAATTGCTTTAAAAAAAATCAAGTTTTACCTTTTAATCCAAATAAACTCTCAAGAAGATCTTAACTTTATAGCCTGTTGGATTAAACCTACCTAACTCCATGTTTTCAACACTTGTGTTAACTCAATCACAGAGATTTCTCAGTAATATACAGATTTTGATCTTATCTGAATTGTTCCTCAGCTACACCTCTCCATTTAGTCACTTTCCTAAGAGTGATGTACATTTTGGGCATTGGAGTGTATTTGTAGAACTAGTAGTTGTGGTAACAAGACTAAGTTTACATGTCTGTCCACATCAGCACCATGTACTCAAGATGGATTTCAGCTGCCAAAAAGGTCACTCCAAACTGCTTGTACAAACCTGTCTTTATGCCCCTGTTTATTATGCTCCCATGTAGTAAGATGTCTTAGGCACTGAAACAGCATGGCCATATATCAACAGCTCTCGGGTGGTTCCGAATGTTCTAAACAAGAGCAAGGGTGCACTGAACCTCCCATGTAAACTTTATACAACAGATTCAGCAGAACTGTAATTATTTACAAAATGATGGCATGAGAAATCTCTGGATTTATATCTTACGTTAAAGTAACTTAGATGGTGTCCACAGAATTCTTGAATTTGTGGTAGGTTTGCAACTTATTTTGTTTTATTTTGGTTGCACTTGATACAACTCTAAGGCGATTTTCATTGAAATGTCAAAAGGAAAAAAAAAAGATTGGACAGGTTTGTGAAATGTACACAGCCATTAAGTCTGGCACATATATAGTCCCATAGAAATTTACTGTTGCCTGAGCACAAAATATTGTACATCAAGTGAAATCCTTTTTTTTTTTTTTGCTTTTATGACAAAGTAAAATATTATGAAAAAATAGAGCATTTTAGAGAAGTATCTATAAATCACAGGCCAACTAAATCAGGTGGAATTTAGAACTTCATGTCCCTTATTTCAGTTTGTTCCACGTCCAAAGTAGCAAATCTAAGCACAAAGCTCCCTTTGAGGCCAAGGGGACTCCCTGTTTGTACTGGCATCCCAGGGTGGGCATGAAAAACAGGAATAAAGCCTTTGAGAACATGGAAAAATCCGGCATCCATGAAGATTACAGTCCTGAAGTTAACAGGATACAATGACATCAAAATAGCATATATAATTAAAGTTTGTTACATCCTTCTTTGTGAACTCCATCACTTAAGGACTCGCAAAAATTATATTTTGTCACTTTTTCAACACTCCTTCTACCTTTAAATCCTCACCACCACCAGGAAAAAGAAGTATCTCTATGATGGTATATTAACAAAACCAGTATGTTAATCATTTCTTTCCTTTTCTTTTGTTCCTGAGAAGTTAACTTTTTTTTTGCATATCCTGCCACAAAATGATAATTTAATCATCCGAATTCTTGGCTCGTATACTAAAATTACTTTAGGTATGTTCTATTGAGATATTTCAGTAGTGTTCAGTCATAAAGACCATGAATAATCTGCTATGAATGTTATCTTATAGCTGTCAACATACTTTCCAACTTTTAACTAAATATTGCTCCTTACACCACTAAAGGAAAGAAACAGATTATTATCATATCTTCTTTTTACAGCAGGAAAAGTGAAAGAGCAGTTAGTTAAGTGCTCTTTGCAAGACCAAAGGAAAAAAAATTGTGTCAGGACTAAAAATAAGGCTAAACTCTAAGCTAATGCATCGTTCTCTAGTCAGCCCCAGCTTATAAACTGCCTGCTCATTTCGGAGCATGAAGAAAAACCCAAGAAATCGCCATTATTCTCTGTATATCATTAACTGAAAATAAATTAGGTCAGTTTTTGCAGGGACTACTCATTTTATTTCAGACACAAGATGTTATTTATTTGTAGTGTTGAATACTTTAACTATTACTGAAGACCATTTTTACAAAGTCAGAAATTTGTCAAACCTCATTTGGCATATTGAAAATTTTTAAATCCTGAAAAAATTTACAGAATTCAATTTAAGTTTTAAAAACTGATTTGGATAAAAATAACTTCTTTATATGGAACTAATCTGTTACTCTAGGAAAATGTGATTTGATAGAATGCCAAAACCAGAACCAGAAATTATGACATAGAAATACAGAGTTGGGAGCCTTGAGGCTTAGATTGCCAAAAGTGGATGCATTTTCAAGAATTCTAGAAGTCACATTACAGTTCTGTGCCTTTTTAAAAAAATATAAAATGAGAAGAATAACAGCTGGAGCTGAATTGGAAACACTGAAAAAGAAAGGTATTAAAATAGATAATTATATTCTTTAGGCCAATTATCCTTAGCATGTTTGAAATTGTTGCATTTTATTCATTTTGTAGTTAATTTGACATAAACTACCATGCCCCACAAAACCAAACTTTACTTGGTATATATTTATATTGAAGAATATATATATATATATATGTATATATATAGAGAGAGAGAGATAAAGGTAGGTACTCTTTCATGTCTTTTCTTGAATGGAGATGATGTTTTAAAAGATAATTTTAGGGTATGCTTCAAAGTTATTAAGGATTTCCAAATATAGTCTACATAGGTGTCGAAAATTGATTTTCACTACTTTTCATAAGTTTTATTTTATTGCTATTTCAAATGAAGTTCAGAAATAATGAAAAGTAACAATTTAATTCTTTATATTTATAAAGATAATACAAAATTAGGATAATTAGAATTAAACTCTTAAATAGGAGTAAATAAGTGGTATATCTGTTGGAAGTAATCATTGCACTTCAGGTCCAAGACATTCATTCAGGTACACTAGAAATTTCAGAATGATTTGGACCAATAAAAACTTAGTGGAAACAATCTCACATACTTAAAGCTAGACTTTGGGAAGGAAAGGAAGCTTTCATTTGTACAAGGATCTGTTAGTCATTCAACCTAAGTGGGGATAAACAAAGATACGAACAATTTGAAGAATAATACGGGGATATACTCTTTTTAAAAAAGCATTAACTCCTTTATCCTTCTTGAATAAAAGGTTTCTGTCAAATCTCGCCACCCCTCTCCTTCTAGCAGATAATGACTTGTGGTTCATTGCAGCGGGGATGGTTAGGAAAAGGTGAAAAGTAGAAGGAAAAGGCAGTTGATCTTCCTGGCTCTCATAAACCAAAGCTTAAATCCACTAAGTCCATTGTAGCTGCCTCTGAGGCATCGTAGATATCAGGCAGGGGGCAGCTTCTCTAAGCTAAGGCTTTGGTTGTTGCTACTTCTCTGAAATAATCTCCCTTGAAGCAGAGAGACAAAACTCTCTGGGATATTGAATGGCTTTCTGAGTTCTTGACAAGTGATCAGGTGGCACAGTGAAAGCAACACTAAAAGGTGGGTAGATTCAGACCTCTTAGCAGCCACTGGGCCCCTTCTTAAGAGATGAGTCATCTCCTATCACCTGGACAGAAGCAACAGCCACACATCATGCAATCAGCATTATGTAAGGACCATTCTGCCACACCCATCAGCCTGGTGACTATTGATTGCCCTCCTGAATGCCTTGTGTTTGCATTTCACTGCTGGACACCTTTAAGATTCTCAAAAGTCACCCAGAATGTCCCAGGTCATTGTGGGGATGTTGTAATATTAGCATGAACCAGGAAAGCCCTGCGTCTTTGTGTGACATAGAGCTAAAGGATAGCAGACTTGCAACGCTTCCCAATATATCTGAGGCACTGGTTAAACCTACCTGTCACAGGTACACCGTGTTCTGCCTGATCATGATTTTAAAGGCATTTAATTTGATGTTTGAGTTTTTGTATAAGAATACATTTGCTGTTCAATTCACTTTGAACTCATCCAGCGGGCACCAATTCACCAAGAGGAAAATCTGCAAATGCAGGGACAGTTTAGGCCTTTATGTGTTTCCTTGGTTCAATTCCTTCCAGAAATCAACTAACTTCTTAAATCATTGGGTAAAAATCACCTTTCTCACAAGTTTCCTGAAACATAAGACACAATTCAGCATCCTGGATTCATAGGACGTCCCTGCCAACAACTTGTCATAGACGACGTGGAAATCAGTCCACTATAAATCAAGATTTACTGAATGTCACTCAGATACTAATCATCTACAGGTGACTCCATGTTTAAGCTTGGATCTGTGACTAGAATAGACAGGTTCGAAGGAGAAAAGGGAAAAATTTAAAATCCTGTGATACCATATTTCCATTCCTACAAGTGAATCTGAAGGGCCCTGCATTATGACTCACTTGGTGCACTGTGGAATATTTTCATTCCACATTTGTGAAGAAACTGGTCTTCCAGGCTAGACAGACTGTTAATCCAACCCTGCACATGTCTTGGTTAATCAGACCCAATTGCTCAACTTGACTGTATTTCCCCCAAAACATTTGGATTTTTTTCCTTCTGTGGATTATCTCAATTAACTAAAAAGGCTTTGATATGGAATGAGCATGTCAGGGAAAGTTTTTCAGTTTAAATAAGGTTTTCTTCTCAATTCCATAGCCACTGCTGGGGATATTCCTGACTAGCATCTCCCTTTTCCATTGCTCTGCATTCACGTTGGTCCACGTAAAGCTGGCAGGTCTCTGTCTTAAACATTTTGTGTTATAATAAGCATCACAGTATCAAACACTGCAGAGTCTAAAGGTTATTTTTTTTAATTGAACCCAGATGATTGGAGCTTTCCACTAAAGAGTTTACCATTCTACAAGCATCACAGTCAGCCAGTGCTGTTAACTGGTCCTATGGACGCAAGAATTTCCTTGCAAGCATTTACTGAGATATTGTAAATTACTTAACTACAACAGTCTACTCTCTCTCTCTTAATCTTGATCTGATCCCTGAGGAGCTATTTATTACAGATATATACAACTTGTCATTAGAAGTGAAGTTAATGTAATATGACACAAGTAGAACACATTGTTTAACTGTGTTCCAGAAAGTTAGCAAATTCAGCTCAGTGAATACAGACATGATCTTCTGCCTGAAAAGCAGCAAAAAAGGAGTGAAACCAGGGGGTAGGGGCAAAATATTAAACATTGCTCACTGTAGGTGGCCAATTAATACCCTGTATCCAAGCTGGAACAAATCCTTCTACTATATACATAAAGCATATAATCTCTTATCTGCTTAGGCATTATCAAATATTTTAGCAAATCCTAGTAACTTCAAACACAGGTTTAATGGAATGCAGTGTTAAAACATGCAAAGTCAAGAATCAAGTTTTTAAAGAACATAATCTGTTTTAGAAGGTTTCAAGAGAACCGCTTTGCAGTGCCATTATAATTTTATCCCATGAGGAAAGACATCTGATTTGGCAAAACAACATTACATGTGTTGAAGCAAAATGCACAAATTTGCCTTCTTAAAATCAGAGCCACAAGCAGGCAGGATATTTTAATTTTTTAAAAGCTGAAAGAGTATATAGATATTGGTCTGGCCCTCAACATTTGGTCACCAGGTAATATTAATTTGTGGCAAAAATTCTAATAAATGACCATAAGACATTAACAGTACGATTGAGCTGGGCTATGCGCCAGTATTAG
The DNA here is from genome assembly GCA_004365215.1 of Cuniculus paca. Classification (NCBI taxonomy): domain Eukaryota; kingdom Metazoa; phylum Chordata; class Mammalia; order Rodentia; family Cuniculidae; genus Cuniculus; species Cuniculus paca. The sequence continues at coordinate 14,340 of RJWT010006686.1, read as the reverse complement.
TTCAACACTGTGGTTTGTATTTTCATCAAGTTAAAAGGAATACAATTAATTAACCACAAGCATAAAAAAGCCAATATAATAGAGCTCTGACAAAATTCCAATTTTCACTTATTCATACATTAACTTCTATCCATTTCTCCTACAGCTATACTGTCCTTTTTTTCCTAAGTGTCTTCATCTGGACCTCTGCCCGTGCACTCAGGGTGGTTTAGAAGGAAGACTGGGAGGTAGACAAAGTGAGAGGAAACTTTTCTAGAGTTAGGCACAGTGCAAAGCCAGTGAGAAAATCAAAGAAATAGAGAGAGGCAGACAAAAACTGCATATAGAGCACTGATCTTTCACATACTTTAAAGTAAAAACTTGAACAATCTGACTTAAAAGAATAAGAATTTATGTTTCTTAAATAAATCAGAATGTACAGAGACAAAAGATAGTTCTAGGCTAAAGGAAAAGAAAAAAGAACTAGGCAAACCGTCTTTTTTTTTTTTTTTTTTTTTGTAAGAGTGATTTGCCTAGTAGGGATTGCCCAGTTTAAGAAGTCTAGTGCCTGTGAGTGATGCAAGATAACACTTTTTTGTAATTTTATATAGTAAGCAAAGATTTAGAATATTTACAGACCACCCTGAGGAAGAACGTCACTGGATCCTAGGAGCATGCTCATACCAGAACATTCATCTTTTTATTTAAAAAGTGCCCAGTGGCCCTCAGGCCATATATGGCTGCAGGGAAGGTATGATTTTGACCTTCTAGTGCCTATAAAAATTAGAGCACGAAGTCCTCACTGCCTACTGAAGGATTTTTTTTTTTACTTTAATTTGTTATAATAACTAACTTATCAGATCTGGCCACAAATTGTACTAAATCACCTAAGGTTCCCATATTTTCAATTCTGGCAAAAAAGCCATCATAAAGATATTCATGTTGTTCTGAGTGACAGTCTACTGATGTGGAGGCCAGCATTTAGCATGAAACAAAGTTTTTCCATTTTCTGCACACCAGCAAACTGAATTGCTTCAGTATGTGGATGCTGTTAGCTTGCTCTGTGCTCACGGACAGGCATAAAAAGATCCGTGTAGTATGTTTTTGAATATAACCAGATTGGTGTAAGTTACATTTTTTTCTGATTTATGGATAGATCTTGAAGCAGTCAGCATTTCTTCTTAGTAAAACTGATATAAGAATGTTTCAAGCTTTCAGTCATGTGGCATTTCTTTGGTTTTTAATCTATGTAATATAATTGTAATAAATCACAGTGTTCCACTATTTATATTCTCAACATGCATTTTCACTGAAGTTCCCAGGCATTCTGTATTAGTTGACAGATGCTACAATGTCTGATCTTTAAGATTCGTGGCATTTGTGGATTTTTCCAATTACTCAGTCAATTTAGCTCTTCCCAACCCCCACTACCACTAGCTATTTTATCCTTTGGAATAAAGGCATTTTATGAGGATAAACATTTACTCTTTTGTGTTTCTACTTGCTGGAGCATGATGAGGCAGTAAATAAATCAAATGACACCATATTTGTCTGAAGGAGCTCTCATACCTACTTCTATACACACTTAATGCTTAACCAGTTGTTAAGTTAGCTCTTTTCAAAACCCTGAAAATATTCTTTAAAAATTATTCACAGTAACTACTTCCCACCATTTACAACAAAAGAAGCAAGGCAATTTATGCAGCATTGTTTTCTATAGGCAAGGATATACCATTATGACATCATACATTTGTCTGCAAGTCGATCTTCTTGGTGTGTGGATTTCTAGATCTCTTCCTTTAGAATACCATTTCAGTTGGTTTTTATTGAATGGAAGACTCTTGGATTTCTCCATGGTGTTCCTTCCTCAATATCTGAAGTATGCAATATGGTTATTCACCTGTTATGGCTTATAGCTAGATGCCCCCCACAAACCCTCATGGGCTAATAGGTGGGGATTTTAGGAGGTGAGTGGATCATGTGTGTGTGAAACTGGATTAGTTTACTGATCGATTTATCATCGTTCTGGATGTGGATGATGGATTAACTGAAAAGTAAAGAGCTACTATGGGTGTGGGTGGCACCAACCAATAATCTTATAGTCTTGATAGAATAAAAAGGGAAAGAAAGAACTCTTGCTGCCTCTTGCCAGTCATTCCATGAGCTCTTTCCTCCTCTGTCAGGCCTCACTGTCATCCTGCTCTGCCTTGGAGCCAGCCAAATATGGACTAAAACCTTTACAAACTTTGACCTGAAATAAATCTTTCCTTCTTTAACTTGTGGGTGCTGTGTATTTTATTCCAGCAACTGGAAAGTAACTAAGACATCGCCATAGCAATATTACTATTCTAGAAAACATGCACTTAAGACTTAACCTCTAAAACCACTGTAATTCACTAAGTCTGAGTGATGGCCACCAAGTGCCAGGGAGTTTTAGATTTGGTGTCTTAAATACCTATGAGTTTACAACACATAGACTTTTAAGGTTACACACAATGACTTGCCACCTGAGATTCAGAAAACTAGCCTTTCCAAACCAAAATGACCTATATGATTTTCTTGACCTTGGTATAAAAAACAAAATCCGGGCCGGGTGTGGTGGCTCACGCCTGTAATCCCAGCACTCGGGAGGCTGAGACAGGCGGATCATTGTGAGTTCGAGACCAGCCTGGGCTCCAAAGTGAGCTCAAGGCCAGCCTGAACGGCATAGTGAGACCCTGTCTCAAAAACACCAGGGCTGGGGATCTAGCTCAGCGGTCTAAGTGCCTGCCTGGAAAGCACAAGGTCGTGAGTTCAATCCCCAGTGCCGCAAAAACAAAAAAACAAAATCCGGTCTCCTTGTATATACATATATAGACTCAATCAAAATAAAGATAATGGAAAGAGGTAAAAGAGAGTGAGACTTATAGGCAAATTAAGTGATTTGGCTTTATTCAAAGATCAATAGACTAAACACTTTGTCCACATTTATCGACTCATTGATTCGATTAGTATTGCCTGTAGTTGAACTACAGAAGTTGATGAGGACCATTTCTCAAAACTCTGGAGCACTGGTAGGCATCACTCCTCAAATGTGGCTTAAATACTTAGGAGATCTGGCTTCACTGGGCATGTCTGTGAGCAAAATCACCTGAGATCAAATTCTCTTCTGTTGGATTCTGAAAAGATCACGTGACATCCTTCCAGTGTGTGTGACTGTCTACCCTCACAGAAGAGATTCTCTGCTACTTTCTTTGACCTGGTTCTGAAGGGGAACAGGACAGCAGCAAAGGCAAAAGTTAACCAGGAAGGAAAACTGACTGAGTTGCATCTTTCTTACTCCTGATTCCTGGCTCTCATCCAGAGCTCATGTGTTTTAGGGATTTGCATCGAGAAGCACAAACAAGACCTGCAGACATGTGCAAAACTGTGTGGGCATCGAAACTCATCAAAGGACTTCACCTGACAAAAGTTCTTCTATTCAAAGAAAGAAATGCTACAAAATATGTAGACCATCATCAGAGGAATTACAAAAAAGTCAAAATGACTATTTTTAGCAATAGAGTTATTTTATTTTCAGAAGTTAAAAAAATCTTATGAAGACTATCAGAAAAAGTGTCAGTATTCATTATGAAAATGTGAATCAGTTAGTAACCAAGTGGAAAAGATAAAAGCACAGCAGCAAGTATTTTATAAAGCAAAAATTCAGGGGAAAAGTGTGTCACTACTAAATTAATTATTCTTTTGAATAAAGATAACACATTTGCACCATGGAAAGCATGGCTATGCAGAGAAATATTTTTAAAGTGCTATCAAATCACCTGCAGATTTATTAGGTCCTCTGTTACCTTTTCTGTGAATATGTGCAGCTAGGAGCAGAATTTATATGACAATACTGTGGACTGCATGTTTCTTCAAGCATTGTGTTTAAGAACAATTTTTACTTAAAAAGGAAATAAAAGACATAACTGAAAACAAATTTTCATTGGCCTAAAATTCTAAGCAACGTATAATGAGGTCCTCATCGCTTAAAAGATTCCTCCTAGTTCAATTTTAGACCCCAGTCTTCCATAATTCCAACTCTTTCCCAGACTGGGTTACCTGCCCTCTCATTTCTTCCTACAGCAGATGTTAAACCATCTATCACAACACTGTTTAAAAATTGTGCTTTTATACATGTCTCCCCCACTGGACTGTAAATACCTTGAGAGCGCCATATTTTCCCATCACCCAATGAAGTCTTAGTTACTGAGTGGATGCTCAAGTATATTTACTGAACAAGTAAATAAATGAAATAAAAGAAATAAATGAAATAAAGTTTTGCCTACCTAGAAAATTGCTAGTATAGTGGTGGGACGGTGCTTTTGTCTCTTCTATTTATGCAATAACCTGGGACATTAAGCTCAAGGAGACCAGGTGAAGTTCTTAGCTCTAGCTATTGAGCTAACCTTAGCTCTAGCTATTGAGCTAACCTTCTCTGTGTGTTACAGAAGAGAATGAAAGACCTCAGCCCAGAACGTTTCTCTTGACTACACTAAATGATCATAAAGGGATAATGACCCAGTGCTTTGCTTCAGGTCAAAGTCATTTCTAACAAGTCATTAGTCTCCCCCTTTGTACCCTAAAAGTCCATAATTATTGCTTAATTTAAGCACAATCTACTATTCTGGCTGAACATTCCTATTTCTGTCCTTTAAATATAATGAGCACAGATTTCAGTGAATTTAATCAGTTGTTTACATATCAGTTGTTTCTTGGCAGTAATAGAAACAGTGTCCCTTTCATTTTCATAAATACTCAAGCAGAGTGCCATAAGAGGTCAAATCACATTGCTTGGTTCTCCCATGGGTCCATGTCATTATAGTCAAGATTGAATAATTTTAAAATTAAAAATCGAAGGAAAATTTTACTTCAGTATTCTATGAGGTCATTCGCTTGTCACCTTTTCACTCAGCATGAGTATGATCAATATCCTGAAATATATAACAACAATTGTCTACTTGGAACTTACGTTTTTTTCAATCCTTTAGTAATGATTTCAGAAATATCTTGGGTTTTTTAAAAATTAGTGACAGTAAAATGGATCATGGATTTTTCTAAAGTTTTGCTTTACAAATATTTACTGCAGCACAAAACTTTGTTATATTTCTTCAGTCTACTTGATAATCCCCTGATTAAACCATCTCATGCTTGAAGGAGCCAAAGAAAAATTGTAGAGCCTGCCAAAGGCAAAGAGACTGCGTATTTCTTTCAAAATTCTACTTTTTAAATAGCTTGTATTTTTGTTTTCTGATAAAATAAACGATGTAGACTAACAAGCCACTCATTGATCTTTGACCTTTTCAGCCACATCAAAAGTGTCTTAAAAGCCAATTAGTGGAAATACAGAGAAAAGGTCATTTTCTTACTGGCATTCAACATTAGAACTGTTATATTGTACATTGATTTGAAATATTCTGAGAATTTCATTAGAAAAATAGAAAGCAAATACTTCAATCGTAAAGCAAATAGAAATTTGCATGCACAAATGATTCTACTCTTCTTCATGCCGAATACAGTGATTTCCTTAGCTCAGCCAACATACACAGTCAACAGTGAACACTGTTTTGATGATCTATTTGATGTGGAATGAGGGGAACACTGATAAATGATGTCCATTGATCATTCCGAAGTCTCATTTTAGCCACTGGCTTTAATTGCTTTCTCAAAACAGCTTTTGACCAGTCTATTTCAGAACACACAATGAATAAAAGATTAAACATTTGCTCTTAGTTTCTCTCTTTTCCTCCCTGATAGTGTTGACTATCAGCAGGATAACACTGAGGAAAAAGAAAAACCAAAGACATAGAGGACAACACCCAAGATTCTGAGCTAGGTATACTTTGGCATATACAACAAAAGACACAATTAATCTTTAGAACATTATAGCAGAGCAAAAGATAGCACTATCTGGTAAATCTCATTATATATTCTGCTGAAGCATGTTGTCTTTTTGCCGTTTTAACAAGATACTGTAGAAATAAGTTTTATTTTCATAACATGTATTTTTCTGTAGCTAGAAAGCTAATTCATTTCATTTAAAAAATCATTGTCTGATTTTTCTCTAAGAAAGATGTTACCTTTGCATATATGGCAGAAAAGCAAATAAGCATACAAAAAAGTCACCCCAAAACATTGGAAGAAAAATCCTAAAATGAAGCATAGCACTATAATCTGAAAAATATGTGGCACTGGTAGAAGAAAGTCACCAAGGTCACATAGAGGATCAGGTATTGAAAAACTGTATTGGACTTTGGTTTTCTGAGCAGGAATTTTCAGTTCTTTCCTGAATGCTTTTCCTTTAAAGTACAATCAGACCACATTCATCGAAACCAGATGCTAATTTCTTTCTGTTCACCTTCAGTTACCAATATTATGTTTGAAAGATTCAAAATATTTGTGCTAAAAAGTTGACTATATCTCTCATTCGGTTAGATTCACCAGGTTGATGTGAGCCAAACACCATAAATGCCTTTGAAACCAAAAAAAGAAAGAAAAAGAAAAAAGGTTCTTTAGACTATATTTTCTCTAATTTTTTAAGTAAGTGAGAAATTATTGTGCAAGAAATTTCCAAAAAAATTGAATAGCATGCGAACTTCTTAACTTAGACTTCTGAAAACTGGTGTTGCCAAATGACCTAGCCCTTCAAACCCTGGATGTTCTGTTGTCTGCACATATGTCTGAGGAATACCCATGAATGATTTGGCATTCATGAGCACTGAGCACAGATAGTGCAAACTTAAGTTATAACTACATGGGTAGAATCAATGTGTTAGTAGAGATGGAGCCATATTTAATGCTTACATCCTTATGAAAACAATGAAGTCTTTGAATTCTTTGCTCCTCTTTCCCTGGGCATACAAAAATTCTAACCTTATGCTATTTTCTCCAACTATATTTGAGTGTTCCACATACAGATCTTTTAGAGAATAATATTTAGAGCACTATCTTACACAAGTGTGTCTTAGTGCTTTCATGGTGCTATCCCTGAGTGTAAACTACCTATTAGAAATTTACTTTTCACAGGTCTGGAGATTGGAGGTTTAAGGGTAAGGTGCTGGCTGCTCTATGTCTGGTGAAGGCCTTTTCACTATTTCTAAGAAGACCCCAGCTTGCTCCTTCCAACCTTGTTGTAAGTCACCAATCCCATTCACAAGATCTAACCACCTCCTAGATTCCCCATTGCTGAATACTGGTGTGCATAGAATGAAGTTGTGATGAGAATTTTGGAGAGGACACAAACATTCAAGTCACAGCATATAGATAAACATATAAGGAGATATAGATGATATAGGTATAGATGATATAGATATAGATAGATATCCATATGCTATAGGTTTAGTTTATCTGGAGAATCTTCACTAGTGCAGACAGATGGTATGTCTTAGGCATTGTAAATCTGAGATACAGCAGGAAGATTAATAGAATGATGAAGTTGCACAGCATTTAAAAAATTATAAAAGTGAAGAGAGTCCTAAGTGGTGAAAATTTGGTAGAAAACATCATGTTATAAATTTTGTTTTATAGTCTAATGGCAATTATTAAAGGTTGTTAAGCAGGTTAATGACTTATGTTCTTTTCATATATTACTTGGACTAGAGATGGGAGAAGAGATTAAAGGTGAGTCAAAGAGATTAACAGATTAAAGGGTGGAATAAAAGTGAAATAACATAGGAAGAGGAGTGGCAATAGAGATGAAGAAGAGTATGGTTTGAATGTTTGGTCAGCAGAACCAGCTTGTGGCTGAGGAGGGTGAAGGAGAAAGAATGATACCTAATAATTCGGGCAGTAAAATTGAAGCAATTAAATGAGGAGTAGAATACAGGTGAATAACAGTAGTGATATTTAGGACATATTTACTTTCTAATAGCTGAAATCCAAATCATGATCTCTAAAATAATTCCATAAAAGGATCTGACTGTCAGAAGAGAAATCTTAATTAGAGCCATTGATAGACAGCAGTGGTTGTGATCATCTAAGGAACAAAAACAAAGAAGACAAGACCTGATTGAAAACCCAAAGTGTAGGGAGAGAATGAAGTCACAGAAAATGCTGAGAAGTGATCAATGAGCAGCATCAAGAGAGTGACATGTCATAGAAAGTAAGTAGAGAAGAGGAATAAAGAATGGAGGAGGCAAGGTGTTAAATTAAGATAGGAGAAATGATAAAAGAATTCATTTGAATTTGAAAGAATAGATGTAAATAGAGTTGGAAAAGAAACCAGGAGATTATAGAAAGTTTAAATGTGTAGTAGAGTAAAAGATTGTCCTACTAAACAATTGTCCCCAGGCCAAAAGAATCATGTCACGACTAAGAAACAAATTCAAAGGAAATTTGAAAACAGAAGAGGAAATAATTTCACAAATTGACAGCTTTTCTAAAGTGGTACATCAGCTTCATGTAGATCATTTCATGATTCTTGAGCATTATTGATTACTGAGCAGAAATATGTTTTAACTGGTAATTTTTTCTGTATAGTTAAGTCCTTACTATTTGCAAAGAAAAAAAATGAGGAAGTTACTAAAAAGTTTTATTGAAAATATAACAAAATAAATACCTGATCATATTGATAACTAGACTTAAAGTTATCTTCTTGTTATGAATAGCTAGAAAACTCAAGGGAGTATATGGAACCATTATTACATATATCAAGATAACAAGGAAGCATAAAACTAACTCTGAGGCAAAAGAAACAAAAGGGCATAAGCTACACTGCCTTGGCACTTCTCCCAAAGATCTTTTTGCATCATGTCGTAAGAAGGTTCTCAAAGCATGAGTGTATCACTGACTTCAGAAGACAGACTAGGAATTCTGGGAGCCTGAGCAAACCAGATTTTAAGGAAGAGAATATCAGAAAGAACTTGGTTCTTAATTTTTGAAGTCTTGGTGTAATGTTTTGGGATTTCTATGTTAAGGATGATATCATTGGCAAGTTGTGATAATTTGAATTCTCCTTTTTCTATATGTATCCCTTTTGTATCCGTCTCTTACTTAATTGCTCTAGCTAATGTTTCAAGCACAATACTGAACATGAGTGGTGCCAGTGGGTGTTTTTCCTAATTTTAGAGGGAAAATTTTCAGCTTCTCCCCATTATATATGATGTTGGCCACTGAACTGTAATAAATGGTTTTTATCAAATTGAGACAAGGTCCTACTTTACCTATTATTTTCATTATTACTTTTTTTTTTATCATGAATGGATGCTAGATATGGTCAAAAGCATTTTCTGCAACTATTGTATAGTCATGAGATTTTTGTCTTTGCTTTTGTTTATGTTGTATATTATGTTTACTAGCTTGAATATGTTAAGCCATACTTAAACCTTGGGATAAAGTTTACTTGGTCTTGAGGCATATGATCTTTTTGATGATTCACTGTGTTCTATTTCCAGTATCTTATTGAAGATTTTGTGTCTATGTTCATTAAAGAGATTAGCCTGTAGTTTTCTTTTTTATTTGGGTCTTCATTTGGTTTTGGAAACTGAATAATGCTGACATCCAGAAAAGAGTTTGTACATATTTGTTCTCTTTCAATTTCATTAAAGAGACTGAAGAGAATTGGTATTATAGAATTGAGTGGCAACTCCACCAGACCCTGGGCTTTTCTAAATTGATAGGCTTATTTATTTATATATTAAAAATAGTAAAACCCTTTGTTTTCTTCAAAAAAACTGTTCATATCTTCTCACATATTGCCATCAAATAGTAGAAAACAGACTTAAACCAATCAAATCAAAGAATAAAAGCATTATTGGACTTCAGAACCTTTTCCCCATATTTATTAGGGATTTTGTATCTTATTAAGTCTTTCAGTTTCTTACACTAGGAAGACCATGCTGTGTTTACACATGTGAGTTTGATTTATTTCACTTAAAAGTATGGTCTCAAGTCACATCCATTTACCTACAAAAGCCTCAGTGTGATCCTTCTTTATAGCTGAATAGTACTCCATTGTATAAATTATTGTCTGATTTGAAGGCCTGTAATGCTTTCACTCTTTTGTTTTATCTGGTTTTATACTATTTTGTTTTGTTTGAGTTTATTGTATGTGAATGTATGAACAACCATTTCAAAGAAAACAAAGACACTAGGATAGTCATTGTCAATCTCCTATTGTTATATTTTGAAGACTTGTATTGCTTACAATGGTCTGTTCTGAAATGCTTTCTTGTGTTTAACTGTTTTGTTCTCTTTTGTATTGTTCTCTTTAAAATTTAAAAAAAAATAAAAAAGATAGTAAAACCCAACAAAACAAAACAGAATAAATCCAATCAAAACACAGCAGTGAAATTGGTACAGCATATCAAAGCAGGGTAATGGGAAAACAACAATGGCTACTATAGTATATCTTGTTATCTTCACAGTAGTTTTCCATTCCATCAGCTATAGCAAAATCAGACCAAAACAAAACAGAATAAAACCAATCAAAATAGAATATTGAGTAAAGCAAAAAAAAAAATTATCAAGAATAAAACCAAACAGTGAGAACAATATTAGACTTTAAAAATAAGACAGAAAAAAAACCCATATTTACCATATTGCATACTTTTATCCCTCTTATACATGCTCAGACTGTCAACCCATGCCTTTAAGTTCAACCTAACAATACAATCCTTCAGGTGCTTTTTGCACCTCAATTGCTATCAGCTCAGGTTGACCTCCAAACCAGCTGGTGTCTTATAGGGTGAGAGGGTTTGGTGACTTTCAGCCTGCATGCCAGTAGGCTTACAGGAGGCACTGACTTTTTCTCTTCCTGGGTCCCGCATGGTTTGCACTGCTTACCAGAAAGGCTGGCTAGTTGGATCCTTGATCAGCTCCTCCCAGTCCCAGTATGGCTGATTCTCAGGAGTTGCTATCTGACTTTTGTCTTCCTGGGTCCTGCATGGTCTACATGGCTTACCAGAAAGTCTGGCTAGTTGGATCCTTGATTGGCACCTCCCCTGGTAGGCTTTTTATTACTTCTTCAATTTCTTTACCTTTTATTGATTGCTCCATGTTTTTATGTCTTCTTGGTGAGTTTTGTGTCTATGATCTGTCCATTTCTTCAAGACTCTGAAATATGTTGGAGTACATTTTTCATCGTAATTACTGATGATCTTCTGAATTTCAGCAGTGTTTCTTAAGATTTCACTTTTTTCATTTCTAATAGCATGGGTGTGAATCTTTTCTTTCTTCTTTTGGTAAGTTTGGCTAAGAATTTGTCTATTTTGTTTATTCTTTCAAAAATGCAGCTCATCAATTTATTCATTCTCTGCACTGTTTTCTTAGTCTCAACTTTATTAAATTCTGCTCTGATTTTTGTAATTTCCTTCTTTGCAGTAAGTTTGATTCTGAACTGTTCTTGTTTTTCTAGTACCTTGAGGTACATTGTTAGATGTTTATTTTATCTCTGTTTTTCTAATGTAGGAATTCATAGTAATACACTTTCTTTATATGGCTTCTTTCATTGTATTCCATAGATTCTGGTATGCTTTACTGGTAGTGTCATTTAATTCTAGCAATTGTTTCACATCTTTCTTGATTTCGTCTGTGACTCATTTAAGGATTCAGGACTGTGTTACTTAATGTCTAGGTGTTTGTAAACATTTTGTGGCTTCTTTTGTGATTCATTTCTACTTTCAGTCCTCTATTATTTGATAGTATACATGGAATAATGCTGATTCTTTTCTACATATTTAATCATGATCTCTGCGCTAGCATGTGGTCTATTTTGAAGAAAGTTGCATGTGTTACATTAAAGAATGTGTATTCTGCTGTAGTAGGATAGAACACTTTGTAGATATCCATTAACTATATTTCTTGTAAGGTGTGAGTCAGCCCTGATTCTATTTGTTGAATTTTCATTTGGTTGATCTATTTGTGAAAGTGGGGTATTGAAATCACCCACTATCATTGTTTTGATGTTTATTTGATCTTTTATACCCAGTAGTGTTTGTTTTATAAAGTAAGATACACCAATATTCAGTAAATGTGTATTTGCAGTTGCTGTCTCTTCCTGTTGAATTGTTCCCTTACCTCATATGTAGTGACCTTCTTTGCCTGTTGTAACCAGTTTTAGCTTGAAGTTTACTTTGCCTGAGAGTCAAATTCTTATTCCTGCTTGCTTTTGGGGTTCTGGTGCATGAAATTTTGTTTTTCATCCTTTGATTTTCCTGTCTATGAATTTCCTTTTGGATTAGATGACTCTCTTGAATACATAGACCATTGGGTTTCATTTTTGATTCATTCTTCCAAACTGTGTCTTTTAATTGGGTTTTAGGCCATTCACATTGAGAGTCATAACTGAAAGATATTGACTTATTCCTATTATTGGATTATTTTTTCTGTTGTTCACTGCTTTATCCCTTTTTGTTCAACTACTCATTTTGCTTGATGTATTCATTCTCTCCTACTTTTAGGTTTTGTTGACTGCATTATCTCTGTCTAGGATACTTTTGAGAATTTTCTTATGAGTGTTGATTTTGTGATCATGAATTTCTTAAGGTGTTCTTGTGTAACTTGTCTTCATTTCTCCATCAATTTTGGAAGATAGTTTTGCAGTATATATTAATCTGGGTTGGAAGTTATTTACTTTTAGGGCTTGAAATACTTCATTCCAACTTATCCTAGCCTTTAAAGTTTGTGTTGGACAGCTATTTCAAAGATAACAAAATATATTATAGTAGCCATTATTGATTTCCTATTATCTTGTTTTGAAGCCCTGTATTGCTTCATTACAACTTATCCTAGCCTTTAAAGTTTGTGTTGGAAGGTAATTCTAATGGGTTTAACATTAGAAGTGAACTTTTTTGTCTTTTTTCTGACAGCTTTTAAGATTGTCTTTGTTTTGTATCTCTGGGAATTGTTTTAAGAGAAGAAACTGCTTTTAAAAAGAGAGAAGAAAATGTTTATTGGAGGAAAGAAAGCTTTTAAGAGAGACACAAGGGGCTCCAAGTGGGTTTCCCAATTTCTGGAATTTTTTACTATAGTGTGTCATGGAAAACTTTTTTTCATCATAGTTATTTGGTGTTCTGTAAGACTCACTGTTTAGTTCTTTCTCCATACTTGGAAAGTTTTCTGCTATTATTTCTATAAGAAGATTTTTATTCTACATGTGCTATCTTCTATTTTTCTAACTCAAAGTAACTTTAGGTTACTCTTCCTAGCATCATTTAGTAGCTACTGGATGAATTTTTCTTGCTTTTTTAATGTTTTAAGGTTTTTCTGGGTATATCACCATGAGATTCCATTTTATGTTCAACCTTTGAAACCCTATCTTCACATTGGTCATGTCTGCAGTTTATTAATTAAATAGAATTCTTTATTTTCAGGGTTTCTGTTTGGGACATTTTCACGAAGTTTACTTCTTTGGTAAATGTTTTTGTTCATGTTTTGGACAATGTTGGCCAGCTTTTCCAATTTTTTACTTGTCTCTCCCCTAGCCAAATTGGTCAGTTCATTTGATGACTCCACTATCTTTTGGTTTATGTCCTCTTTGAGCTTACTGAGTTTCTTTGGTTCCTCTCTAATCATGTTATACAGTTCTGCTGTCTAATGTTTGTTTTCCTTTCCATCTTTCTCCCCAGGGCATGTTTTGGGGAAGTTGAGAATGTTTGGATGCATTTTGCTGCCTTGTTTTTTCATGTTTTTTTTCCCTTTTTTTTTTTCTTTTTCCACAGAGAGTTGACTATGCTTCCATAACCACAAGGAAACTGAGAGCAGTCTCAACCAATGCTGCATGCTAGTCACTCCTCTGGAGGTGAGTCCCTGGAGTCTGCTAAGCAGTTCTATGGCATTTGCTCACTAGAACTCCACTGATATTTGCTGGCTGCTTTGTTATTCAGGACAGGATAAGAGGGCAATGCATCTCAGTTTAGAAGCAACTAAGGTCAGCTTCTAGATACAGAAAATGCTTAGGGTTACCTGCTACAACTTGCAATACTCAGGAGATAGTTCTATGCACTTAGAAAGGAAAGGAGGGAAAATTGTTTATGTAATTAATTTATTTATTTATTAATTATAATTAATTTTGTATTAATTTATTCAAGTCTTACTTGGAATCACATCTCTTGCTAGAGGTTCAAAATCTGAAATGTTCATTTTGAAACATCTAGTCTGTGGGTCAGTCATTTAGTTTTTCAGCAAACATGTATTCATTACCCACCAAACCCTATATCAGACTGAGATCACAAAAATAAAGATAAAGTCCCCATCCACAGCATCTCAAAACCCTGAAGTTAGAGATTATCTAAAAGGTGTTATCTTTATTAGTAAACCATTGAAACTTATAAATTATATTCTCTTGAGGTCCTCCCCACAAGAAAATAAGTGTTTTTCACTTTTAATTTATATCTGGTTTTAAGC
>RJWT010006685.1:0-28730 GCA_004365215.1 Cuniculus paca | reverse complement strand
TTTTTGTCGGACACACTCTTAAAAACACAGAGGGGATGGGAACTGAAAGGCTTCAGTATTGGTTCAGATGAGAGGACTGACTACTATATAAAAATTTCCAAAATACTTTTAGTCACTAAATCAAGTGTAAGGTGGAGCAGAGAGCCATGTGTGAATAACACAACATCCTTTACAGACTTGCTGTCGATTCTGGATCTCAGAATGGTCCCTACCCCTTTGGGAATAAGGACTTTTCCTCAGTGGGGGACGGAGTCACACCAGCACAGTGCATAGCTGCGAGTGAGTAGCGAAACACAACAAAAACGAAAACAAAACAACCCCCAAAATGAAAACGGAAGCATAAAGACTTAAGAGTCGCCCAAAACTCCAGCCTCCTTCTCAATTACACTTGTGCCCGAGACTAAGTGCCCGTGCCTGCGGGATGCCCCTAATGGCTGCTCGCCCTTCTTTGCATGGTTGAAATTAGGCTTAAGTGAAATTATATTTGAAGGGACTTGAAAAATCCATGGCTGTGTCAAACAGGACTTTCCTGAAGGACTGATACAGGGACCAAAATGAAACTATAGTCAAAACAAAAAAACGCCCCCACACTGAAAGCAAACAAGGGGGAAGATTTTGAGCACTCAGTTTTGGCTGTAATAGTTCTTGGAGTAATGTTAGTAAGTTATTGGCTTTGTTGTTATTTTATAATGAGAATTTAAATCATCCAAGAAGAGTTTGGGGTTTTTCTGTTATTTTCCTATCATCTTAAATGCATTTTTTAGTCAAGTCATTGGTTTCCACGCTATGGCCAATTTCTGTTAATAGAAATTTCTATACATAGATGTTACTTCTGTCTATAAAATATTTAAATAAACTTTTTTCCTGGTATTTAAAAACCATGAATTTGTTAATAATAGTCTTTAGGTATACATTGTTTATGGTTGCATTGACTTAGCAGAAAACTTCTTTTTTTAACAGATACCCTGAGGAAAATTTTTTGTACAAGTTTTCTTCACCCTATATCTACTCCCTTGGTGAACTTTTCTTCCAAATGGATATTCGCAGATAATTGTTGTGTGTGTATATACTTCCTAGTTAAACATTTTCTTCAGATCCATGTTCAGACAATTTCGTTTGATTGAATTAGCCTAGTAATACAGCCCTAATCTTGGTTTGTAGTTTGTGAAAACATGGGAGTAGAAATAAGAGCAAACCAGAACCTCATTACATATAACCTTAGTGCTTTAATGTTATAACTTTAGGCAAAGCTAGTAAAATATGCAGAGGACTCTTAAATTATTTAAAATATCTAAAAAATTGAGCATATTCCTTCAAATAATAATGGCTTTCATGATTTGATTTTTTAAAATTCATTTCTCATGTCTTGAATTACTTAGAAGTGTAGATATCAAAGTAAGTTTAAGTTTATTTAAGATTATTAGATATACTTGTTATCACACAGAGTCACTGAAGAGTCCATATTTTAGCCTCATGGTTATACCCTATAGTGTTATGCAGTACATAATTCTGGGAACATATCTGACAATGTCATTTTAGTATAGAGTTAATTTTTAGCACTTCTACTTAAACCAGTGCTCTGTGATTTGATTCCTTGATTACTCAGAATCATTAACCAGTTCCCTCAACTTGGAAAAAACCCTCATTTTCAGTACCTGTTATTTTGTACTTCTTAAAATGAAAGCTTTTCTTACCATTTTAACCCTATCGACTTAAACTGGGAAACCATTACTCTCAGTATGTGCTTTCATTGCCATCTTTATATACTCTTCAAAAAGGAAAATAGTGTGAATACAGTGAATTGCGGCAACATTGATTTAAGTAAAGATAAGAATGTTTCTCAAACTTTTCTTCCTATTTCTAAATGATTACAGAGAAGAATTGCGTGCCCTAAGCATAGCATCTTTTGCTTCCCCTGGTGCTGTAGTTTATAGCAATAAATAATCTATATTGATCACTACTTAATTCTCATGGAAAAGTATACTAAGGCTGGCAATGTAGCTGAGCATTTAGTATCTTTTTTAAACAGTTTGTAAATTTTAAAAATTGATATAATTGCCCCAAATATACTTTTGTTTTTGGATCCATTTCATGGTACAAAATTATTCTCCTTTTACATCTTTCCTAAATATTATTTTGTTCACAACCTATTTTTTTCCTGGTACTTCATTGCTGTGTTTTTAAACAGCTAAAGATCTGTCACTTCCATTTTAGCTCAGTTTGGAAACATAAAAACCACATCAAAGCATTCAAGATTAGTATAGGAACATGAAAAGGAATGGAAGAGAGCTATGTAGTTATTTTAAGTGTAGTCAGATTATTCAAGGGTGCAATTTTAATCCATTAATCTAGTATGAGGCTGTTTAATACAATCAAATATTTCTCTCTAAATGAGGTTTTCCTCTTTTAAAAGATGTTCATATTAGAAGTCTCTCATCTAAAATAAATGCTGTTGAATTTTGTTTTTTTTTTTTTGTTTTGTTTTGCTTTTGAAGAAAAGGCTGAAGCAAGAACTCCCTCATACTCGGCTATAATTTATTCGTAGTCAAAAACAGATTGCCATTTACACACTAGGTATTAAAAGCTAGTTAGAGTCATTAGAGGGGGTCTTTCTAATGCTGTGTATTAAGATATTCAATGCAAGATTTATTTTCAAGCTATTTTGGGACCACGAGGGAAGTTGTTTTCCTTATGAAGGAAATTCTGTATTTTGCTTCATTATTTGTAGTTTAAAAATATATATATAGAACAGAGGAGAGAATGGGAGCTGGCTGTTTCTTTGACTCCTAATACAGTATGTCTTCTTAATGAACGTGCCGCAGTGCCCAGAAAACAGCTCCCTGCAAATAAACATGCTCCAAGTGATTTAGCCACAATGTCCAGACTGTGTAAACATCTAATTATTACAATAAAATTGTCAATAAATTTACATTACTGCTCCCTTTTCAAACGTTAACCAACTTTTCCTTTGCTTGATAAAAGGGCATAAATTGTATTTTTATGCGTTGGTGTTTTTGTTTTCATTACACTTCTTGCTGCACTCTAGACAAAAGACCTCAAGCCCTAATGCCCTGAGTTATTCCTGGATGAAGGAAACTCCTACAGTTGTTTATTAAGGTAATGCGCTGTTTTTCCTTTCATAGCGAGATGGATGCAGAGCCTTCAAAATCTGATCTTTCGTCATGGTATCTTTGCAAAAAGCCATAAAGCCAGTATTGTAGTCACTGCAGCTTTAAGAAAGACACAAAGAATTAAGGTCCCTTATAATCCACTATTAGAATGAGAATTTAAGTTACATTAGAAGCAAAAGATAAACCAGCAGAATGCAATAATTTCCTTTAACAAAGATTACGTCCCGTTTTCAGAATTATGATATCATGTTGAACATAATTGTGGAATAACTCCTCCACACACGTATTTCTTATATAACTGCTACATTAACATTAGAAAAGCAGAGCAATATTGAATTCTAATGAGGTCTGGCCTATATGCTCTGCTAGGAGAAGAATGAGGATAATTCATTTGTATTCTCCAAAGCGCTCAGAAATCCACGCACATCCCTGTGGCTCAGCGCGTGGTGCTGCTCAGCTGTTCCTCCTTGCAGGGGGATTCATTGCTTTGAACAGCATCTGAGCAGGGGAAACAGTTCACCACTTTCCGGTAGCCGTTGTTGCCTGATGGCTATTTAGTCTGGTTGCTCTCTGCACGAGTTGTTTTACCTGTTCTCTTCAAGGATCTTGAGCATGGCCATCCCTGTGTCGGGGACAGTGCCCCTCTGTAAGAGCCAAACAAAGGACGTAGAGTGAAATCCAGTAGGTAAATGCGATTTCACCATCCTCAGTAAACATGTCGGATTTGAGTCAACAATGAGATGACAGTGAGGTATTTTTTCATTAAAAAAAAAAATCTGAAAAAATGCTCCATTTGGTCTGATATTGGTGGTTCAGGAAAAACTGCACTCATTTGTGAGTCTTGCTGACATTCTAAGAAAACAGCCCATTTTGGAAAGTTATATTTAGCAAAACCAAGGAATGAAAGATTTTAGCAAATTGCCACGTAAAATGATCTGCACAAAAAGGCATTGGGGAAGTGAGCTAAGGCCTGTGCCAAACAGATGGCACCCCCTGCTGTGTTTTTGATTGAAAAAGAAAGGTAACATTTGCAGCCACGTCAAAGAGACAGTGATCAGCTAAACAAATTGGTCTCCGAAGTACCCCATTGCTGGAGCAAACCCCGCTGCAGGGTACGGGAGAGGCTGTATTTCAAAATAATGCTATGTTTGCGTCTTTCCTAAGTGAAGGGATATGTCCCCTTTTCACGCGGCAAAGGGAGGATGAGGTCTTTGTTGAAATCGGCTGCGGTATTATCTGCAGAATAAGCAATAGAACTCAGTAGCGCAAGTGCATGTTTTCTCTGATCACCACCAAATGCCGACAAATAATATTTGAGAAGACCTAGCAGCTTCTTATATGTTGCTCACTTTCCTGTGTAAGGTCCCTGGAGCTTACGGAGAAGGAATTGGTGTGTAGCTAACACACACACACACACACACACACACACACACACACATACACACACACGCACCACACCACCGCCAAACCATCACAAAGGCACAGTTGGAGGAGGGGGAGGATGAGGAGGAGATGACAGAAAAACCTCACCTTGCACTTGAATTTAGTTCCAAAATACAAACATCAAAAATGGCAAAGAAAAAAAATGGCAAAGAGCATGTCAGTGCGCCAGGGTAAATGTATTGGGGGGAAGTTTTTCTTTTTTTTTTGGGCTCATCTCAGCTGGCAGCCTTATTCCGCTTCAGTAAAGACAAGGTACAGAAATGTCCTTTGGGTGACATTCAAAACTCGATATAAATCCTCTGCTTTATGAGACTGCAGTGCAATAAATTACTTAGCCTAATTGTAGATGTAATGAATTACCATAATTAGTCATGGGCTACATTAAATTAATCAGCATGGTACATTATTTTGCTAAATTACATCTTTGCCTTCCAAAGCCACCAGTGCAGCAATCAGTGTTTTTTTGCAAAAGGGGAATGATGCTATAATGAGAAGCCTTTCTGCTCCTAGAACAGTGACGGGATATGAATTTTGATGGGAGGCAGGAAGGTTTGGAAACACTGGAGTCTCAACTTGTGCCTGAAGTGTCTTTGGTTGTTAATGACACCCCAGTCCTCCTGCAGGGGAGCAGTGGGCTGTGTCTTGCGAAGGTTGTGGAAGATTCCCCTCGCAGGGGAAGAAAAACACTTAGATTCTGCTTTAAGGCAAATAATATAGCTGATCCAACAAGTCACAAAGCAGTGGGGTGGCAGAAAGATAATGTCTTTGAAAATATTAATAGATTTAGAATGTTCTCTTACATTGGTTGATGAAATTTATAGTTACCAGGTATTTTTTATGATGATTATTATTATTCATGCCATTTGGATCCAAGATAAAGCCTGTAGCTATTCTTGTTTTTTACTTAAACCTCCAGCTGTTCAAAATGTAGCTTCTGCTTCTCAGTGGGGGATCTGGAGGCAACCCACATGCCATCTAAATACCATTCACTCTTCAGGAAAACGTCGGGCAGCCTTGAGCCTTGGCGTTCATAGACTGGTATTTCTGGGGGCGTTGGTCTCCCTCTCTCCCTCTCTCTCTGTCTCTCGCTGGGACTGGGTACACATTCTGACAAGCAGCCATAGCATATAAGAGGAACTTGCCCATGTTCTTTGTGTGAAATATCTCCATAAGCACTACTCTTTGGAAAATCAATGCTTATTTTCAAACCAGGTTCCCTGCACCTTTACCCTCGCGCGTTGTAATGAAAGAGAATTTCTGCAATAAGATTAGTTGTCTTGATCCCAGAACAAGTTCTTCTGGGGTTTTAGAATAGTTCCCAGAGTCTCTTTGGTTTGCTTTAAAAGAAGAGCTGTTACTGACCTGCTCATCTGTGTAATGGAAATACAAGTAGGGCTCTTAGGACATCTTTGGTGTTTTTGTTTACCCACTTGTCTGGTTAAACCAGAAAACAAGTTATCAACCAGTTGGGAAGCAGTGTTACAGGGGAATGGTATGGAGAATGACCATGATATGAACACAGTTTTTAAATAGTGAAAGTGAATTAAAACCTAATACCAGAAGAATACAAATAAAGCTTGGTCACAGCTGTAGAAAAATGCATAGGGATGCAGAAAAGCCCTGTATTGTAATTTGTGTTTTTGTCCTGGTGGGAACCCATTTAATTAGTGCAAGAAGGTATTGAATTTTAGCTTATCATGCATATTGTTTTCCAGCTGTACTGAAGATTGCCAAGTTTCTAATGGCCTGACCCTGTTCTGTAAATCAGCAGTAAATTGCGGCATTTACACTGAGCAAAGGCAAAGGGCTCATTCTGTTGGGTTTGTGCTGTCACAGGAACCTGGGCTAAGGGATTAATGGGCTGATGTTAAACATCTGTCCCCTGTCTTTGGGGGGACGTAAACACACAAAGAGGGAATCTAATGCCATCTACTATAAGATCTTCAATGAGAGGAAGCCCTTGCTAACATTTCCATCCAGTGGCACCTTAGACACATTGCCTCTTTATGCTAAAACCCCACAGCACTAAGGGCCCTATAAATAGTCTCCATGTGACAGCTCGGAGAAGAAGAGAGGTTTCCTCCAGACATTAGTTGTGCTAAAAGATTCATCATTACCTGCAGTCATGAAATAAATCTTTGATACTTACAACTATAATATCCATGCTCTACGTTTTATTGCAGATATAGGTAGACAGTCATTATTTCTGACACTTTCTCGGCATTACAAGGAGTACTCTTGGGGAAAAACTAGTGTACAGTGGAACAGAAATAGATTGATATAACCGCATGGAAACCAGTTACTTTACTGAGCCATTGTAACCAATACAATATTCCCTTAATGATATTAAACAGTCGCATAGATTCCAAATTCAACACAAGACTATCTAAAAACAACCTCAGTTATCTACAAATTAAGTTGCCAAGAGGGAAACTTATTTTTTTTACATCATACAGTAGTTCACAAGAAATATATTCCTGAATGAGAATAGATTTTTTTTAAACATTAAAGTTTATTATTATTTAGGGGACATTAAAGCAAGACAATGGTCAACAGCAATCACTTTATAGCACTTGTGGGATGTTAGAAATCAGTATGTTGAGAAGCCTCCTGTTAAGAGGACTTGGAGTGGTTACTGTATAGTGAATATTGGTGTCATATAAATTGTAGTAGCACAATTTATCACACAAAGAGGAGTTACAGTTGTCTTTGGCCATGAGCTACTTAGGAGAGGGCTTCTTGCATGCTGTTTTTGTTTTACCTGGAAGTTATTCCTTTCAGGAAGGGTAGTCTCCCCATCAAAATCCCTACAGTGACAGTGAGGGCAGGATTTCAACTTCCCTGGCTCTTTGACTTGGGATAGACATATTCAGAGGCCAGGGGTTAAAATAATGGTGTGTCACCTGTATGAGGAGAGGATTGCCTAGTTCAAGAACGCTGTGGTTGTGATGGTATAATTGGGACAAGCACTGTGACTCCCTACTAGGGCAGGAAGTCATGAAACCCTCTGGTTACTGACCTGGGGGGGGGCGTATGTTCTACCACAGTACCTCTGGGAGACCACCTGGTAAACCTGGAGACAATCTGATGTCACAGTCTGGTCCCAAGATCTTCTGATACAAGCAGTAGTAGCCACTTCTGAAAAGAGTCATCGATTCAAAGGGAATCTTTGTGCCTGCATATTTAAAGCCAAGATAATTATTGGTAGTCTCTGCATAACAAATATAATTTCAATTAGACTCTTTTTCTAAATTAAAAACTATTGCTTATGTATAATGAGTATTCTTATTTTTAAAGTGCATTTTTAATGTTTTTATTCTAGGAACATTAAGAGCATTGAACAAAAGATCATCCAATTACTGTATAATGCTAACAAATATGCCGAATCTTTCATTTCTGATGGAGCAAGTGGAACTAGTGGTGCAGGACTGTGAAAACTGATTGTCAGAGATTTGCAACATCTAACTATGTGGGACAATATTTGAAAATTTTCCAGGGGAGTTGTTGAAACACTTCTTCATGGCTTAATATCCATAACATTTGGGTATATTTCTTCTATTCATATACAACAGCACAATGTTAAATCTCCTACCCATATTTAGGCTATTGAATAAAATTGAAAGTATAATATGGCTTTCTGATGGCATATAAAAAGATTGAGCAAGAAAAATATTTGCCTCAGCACATGAGGCTGCTTCAGTATTCTCAGGAAGCTTGGAGAATGATGGAATGGAATAGAAGACTCGTCCCTGGGATCTTTATTTCTCTCCCTTGCAAATTGGTTTCCATGGCTTCCATAGCCTGGGAACCAGTCACCAGCACATACTTGGCAGCTGGGACTGTCGTTGCTGTTGCTTAAGAGTTTATCTTCGTTTTTTTGCCTTCATCATGTCTGAAACAGCTTGGGAAAAGTGAAGGTCCGTGTCTATGCTCCCCGTCTGACATGGTATGGCCACTCTCAGATCTCTCCATGGCGTTGCTCCTTTATGTCTGTAGAGAATCAATTAAAAAAAATCACCCGCTGAAACGGATCTTGGGTATTTGTTTCGTATTTTCTAAAAGCAGGTTGGCTATTTTGCCCTTGAGCCTTAAGAAATGTTGCTGATTGGCTGTTTGTTATTTTTTAATAATATATGGCATGTATCCAAGTAAGCATTCCGATGACCTCGACAATAAAATGTGATTCTTAGCTGCAAGGTCTGTTGGGGGATGGCAGGCTGCCAGCCACTCATACATCATTTACAGGTGGCTGTTTCTGACAGGCCAGTGTTAGTTATTGTAAATGAGTGACAGTCCCTATAACTCACCTGCGAGTCTGAGTCTGCCGGCGAGGGCTCCGAGATCCCCGCCCCCTTCGCACGTGCTCGCCCCTCTGGGAGCCCCGCGTGCACACACCCTGGGCGCATCAGTACGCGGAGCTACCTTGTATGTGATTGACGATAATTAGGTTTCAACTGCCTTCTGATGCAGAAATACAAACCATTACAGCATGGCCAGTTCGGCTCCTGCAATCTCGCTCTGAAAGGGTATTGATTCACGCTTTCACATTTTTAAAAGGTCATGGCAATAATTCCATCTGAACTGTGCTAAGTGAAAATAGTTTGTAGAAATAATATGGTTGCTTCTTAGTTCCATTGTAATTGAAAGCCGCAATGGCTTGTTTTTTTTACTGTATTTTAATTACATGTATCACTTTGCTCCATCTTACCCTGATGAAATGTTTGTAAAGTTACAAGGCGGGGGACCCTCTGTGTTAATGTTTCCTGACTTTTGGGCAAAGAAGACTTGTTTGTTTTCCTACTGTGTCAGGTGAAGCCTCACCAAACACGGCCTCACTGCCTTATTAATTTAAGAATTAAAGAGAGAAGACTTGAACTTTTTCCTTGGATCTGTCATGGGCCTGCCTGTCTAAATAAGATTGGGATATATTGGCTGTGGTGAACAGGATGCTAAATTTGCTTACTTTCTGTAAATTTTCATTGTAGTTAATCAGCTTTTTCTGGATCCACTGGAAAATATTATTCTCAATACTTACCAGACCATAATAAAACAAGTTTTTAATGAGAGAACATAGCTTCGGTAGTGTAACTGCCCTAGCCAGTGACAGGAAACTAAAAGTGATACAGTGTACATTACCAGGATAGTCAGATTGCAAGTTGAGTTTTTTTCTACATCTTCAGCTCTTCTGAAGTAAAGGAGTTTTAAAGTGCTTGGATACATGTTTTGGTCAGACACTGTGCTCTGAGTCACCCTATCTCTCTCTCTCCATTAAGGTGGGAGGAAAGTCTCAGCTGTTTCTAGTCTCAAAAATGAGCTAGTCATTGTACTTGCAAACTAAGGGACATATTCTCATTGAGAGCATGGGGATTTACGCACATAATTACCATTAATGCTAATGGCATTTATATCTGTACAGCCCCACACATCAAGACAAGAATATATTTCCATGTCTTCACACTGTGAAAGTCCATTTAATATCATTCATTTTACAACTTATTTTTTAAGATGATGTCCGCATTCCATCAAGGCATACATACGCCTAGTTAAAAGAAAATGTGGGAAATATTGGGAAGAGATGGGGTAGCTAAACTTGTTCATATGGATGAAATATTGCTGAACTCAGATCCATTCATACTCTTTAAACACAACGCTCTATTCGGCTTTGAAAATGCTGGCACACTTTTCATAGTGCTATAAATTTGTCAGCCTAATGGGACATTTTGTAGATGTTTTCCTTTTTAAGTGCTTTAACAGGAGTAGGTGTTCCATTGATCCAAAAATCCAGCTCAGCATTTCATTTCCTAGAAATGAAAAGCACACATTTAACGTCTTATCAGAAATTAAGTGGTGGACAGTGCCCTACATTTCTTCAAGGAAAGAAAATATGTTCCCAACTGAACTCTGCTCTTGCCTGGCCTCTGCTGATGTTTTGAGAGGCGGGCGGAGTAGGAAGTGGGAAATATCAGTGGCCACTGAGGTCTGCATTGTCCCATCTCTGCATTGATTAGATGGTCATCTTTATGCCTATTGAGAATGTCTTCGCATCTATGCTGGCCAAGCAAATTCAGATCCAGGTCTTGACTGACCCCTCTGGAACTATGACCATTAAAGGAAAATAATGTATCTATCCCAGCTACCCAATCTCTGAATCCCTTGTCTTGGAGCAAACCAAAAGCAGAGGGGCTCTTTGTTTAAACCACAGACATAGGAAGGTAATAGGAGCGTGGCAGTCCTGAGAGTAGTCGCTAAGGTTCCTTCGCAGGTACACAGCTCCTCTGGGGAAAGGGAAGAGCTTTACACAGACCCCAGAAGCCACTCAAAGTGGTAAAGTCACTTGTGAGCCAACTAAAGAGGCCAGTAGAGCTGTCCGGGCCTGTTTTATAACCGGTAAGATTGAGCAGAGTAAATACTATTTTAGCAACTTGAAACTTTATGTCCAGTGCTGTGTTTGCTTTGTAGAAATATTGGGATTATGATGAATCATAACGGATAACCAGTAGGAAATACTGGTTTTCAAGGGGTTACACAGAGGGCTGGGTGAGACTCTACAATATCCAATGTTTCCACATCACAACCTGGTGGTGCAGAGAAAGTACAGTCTGGAGTCTAAGTCTCATGCCCATCTCTCTCTCTGGGATGGTGCTTTACATTTAACTTGGTCACTTATTTGTTAGCAACTCGGCTTCTAAAGATGTAGTCAGTGGCATGATATTAGGTCCCAGGGGCAGAAGGCACTGGGCCCTTTGTGATAGAAACTTCTGGCTCTACCATCTTTCCTGGTATGACCAAACTAGCAGCTTGTATGCTTACTCTGCCAACCACCAAGATCTCTGGGCTTTTTCCTCTTAAGGTCACCATTCCCTCCATCACACTGGTCACAGAAGTTGTTTTAGGGGCAAAGGCAATGCCCTCCAAATTCTGCAGATTCTAGAAATGTTTTGTTTCTACTCAGTGTTATAGGGTCACAAACATTGGAGGTCCATGACCTCTTGCTTTCCACATGTGTTACAGACATTTTATTTAAAAATGATTATTCCATTGTAATCATGTGGGCTATCTTACTCTCATTTGGGCTATCTTACTCTTAGAATTAATGCAACACTTATTGGCCACTACTGTGTACTAGCATTGGCAAGGACCTGGAGATAGAGTTCAATGAAACACTTTCCAAGACTTCTAGGTCCCAAATAGTTAACATTTGTCTCATGTTTAGCAATTCAAAGGACTTTCACATACATTTCCTCAATGCTCGCCACAACAATTGGGAGAGGTAAACTAAGAAGCTGATTATTATTTCTGGGCAAGCTGTTGAAGGCCCCACAGTTACAGTGTTGTGCATCCCCAAACCCATGTCTCCCAGCTGCAAATCTCTTGTGCCCTCGCTCTCCATACACCTTCCCATAACCACAGGCCAAGACACAGGGTTGTCGGTAAACCCCTTGCAGTGCGTGCCTTGTTTGTGAGATGCACTAACACTAGGAATGGAGGAAAATGAGGTGGCTTGGAGGGACTGGCTGAGTGTTTAACCCAAGTCTGTGCCTTGCTTGTTGGATTGGTGCCTTCTTTAGGGACAAGGCAAGGACAGTCCATCCACTCTGGGAAGTTTCCAATCCCACCATTGTGTACTTTTTTGAACTTACACAGTTGAAAAATATCAAGGTCAGAACATGATTGAAGAACCTTCTTCCTGTCTTTTAAGTCACTGCACTTCTATGATATTGTTTTCCACTGAAGAAGTTCTCTTAAAAATGAGGTTGAGATCCCTAAAGAAATTGCTTCAATCAGCAGCAGGGCTTAATGACTGTTAATGGGAAGTGGAGATAGGATAGTAAGTGTTACTTTGATTAATAAGAGAACTGCAGAGAATTTAAATTGTGCCACTGATGGATTATTTTCTTCAAGCTTGATAAGCACTTCTCATTTGTTCTTAAATTTGGTCAATACTGTTAAAGGCAGCAAAATGAAGTATAATTAATTCTATTACTGCTGCTCAGACCAAGTGTTACTAAGAAACAGATTATGATGCAGATGACAGTGGAAGTCACAGTGTTGACAGTTGGACGCTTTGAATACCTGTCACTGCTCGTTAGCCTGAAAGAATGAAGAAAACGTTTCTCCATCCTCATTTCAAAATACCTAAAACTGGCTTTTCATCTGTGCATGTTCCACTGTCCATAACACAGGGAATATTGATAAGATGATCAGCTGACATAAAATTATCCTTCTTTGGATGTATAGAGAGTAAATACAAGATTGAGATAATATGTCAGTTAAAATGTTAAGAGCTGGATGTTCATTTTGTATTCATCACTAAGAAAATGGGATATTGATTTGATGTTGAACGGCTGTTGAAAGAAAGCTTTACATGTTTCCTTTTTTTCAAAGAGTCCATGGCATATTATAGATCATGGTTTACTTTTGTTATTCATTGCATTCAGAATAATTGATAACCAGGTGGCATTTAGAGCAAAGATATCTTAGCAGACAATTTCATTTACTATGAGTGCTAATGCCTAGGACATTAGGTGTCCCCCCCGCTTGTTTACTGTAAACACCAAGATATATCAGTATTTTTTGAATAGCTCTCCCTCTGCCCCCAAACCCTTTTAAATCTATCTCCATTTATTTATTTAAGGGATACACATCACTTTTAAGTCCTGCTAAAAGTCATGCCTGAATGTGGCCTGCTATACACAAGGTCTTACCAAATTGCTTTTAGCTTCTTAAGTCAGTGCATCTCAACCTTGCAGTTCATCCTCCAGGGCACCTCTAGTTAATTCCAGAAATGCTTCCAAGCCTGAAAGTCAATAGAAATTAATTACGTTTCACTTTTTAAAAGAAAATATGCAATTCATCAACCCTGTTTTACAGATTCTACCAAATAACAGCAGGATTTTAAAACTTCAGAAAGACTGGGCATCTCCTGAACATGTGTCCTTCTGTTCACTGCCTGTTTCCAAGTCTGTATTCTTCCAAATGGCATGAAGTCACTGGGTAAGTAATTTCAGAGTAATATAAAATCTAAGTATGGTGGGTTAATGGTATAGTTACAAAGTTTCTCTGAAGGTCTAATTCCATGATTAAAAATGTAAACCTTATCTATTATGAATTGAGGACTAATCCTTTTGCCCAGATGTCCCATAAACATAATTTCCGAACCTGGGGAGATTATAGGAAGAACATTTCAACCCAGAATGTGAAAGTCAAGCCTTTCTAAAATCTTTTGCTGCATAGTTACTGTTTGGAGAGAGAGCCCAGGATGTGAGTGCTCTGACCAGCAGGCCACCAGCTGCCTGCATTTTAGGGGTCTTCAACCATAGAGGGGTGCAGACCAACCTTGGGTCAGTCTCTTGATCACTCTGAGAATGAGCTTTTTCCTCTACAGTGTGAAGGGTTGGCTCAACTGATCACCCAGATCCTTTCACCCTTGAAACTCTGATCTTCGGTTAAAAGTCAAGTGTAAGTAAGGTTATTAGATGATTTCCTTAGGGCTGTTTGTTCAATGTGATGTGATCTGTACAGATATTAGATATGCCCCTGTGCTTCAAGGTCATAGTCTTCTGGCGGGGATAATTTATCCCACAAATGGAAAGTGCCCCCCTTCCACCATGTAGCCAGTCTGTGCTCTCTACAGACCTGGACTGGTGTATACAGCTTGGCTGTGCCCTCAGGGAGCTTCCATGCTGAGGGGAAGCACTAGGAAGTGAGTAAACCAGCAGGCAAGAAAGACATTTTGGATAGGTGCCCTGAAGAGACGCAAGCCAGGAAATGTGATGACGTGGCCAGAGAAGGGCAGAAGGAAGTGGAAAGTGAGAAAACTGACCACCAGACAAGGGCTGAGGAGAAGACAGATAGGACCAGCCAGCCTGCCTCGCCCACATGCTCAGGCAGAAAGAAGCACAGTGGCATCCACCTTGTCTCAACACCTTGTCTGAGATTTCTTTTCTAGAACACATACTCAGAAGGTACCCTTGCTCTTATTAAAACCCAAGAAAAACCAAGCATGGGAAGTTATTTCCATGGCTTTTATCCAGTCATTCCCAGTGCTAGCAATTCTAATTATCTTGACTGGTTTTCTACATTGCTGCAAGACAATTCAAGTTGCAAAACTTTGAGTTGGGTTATTTCCATTCATACTGTATCTCTGTGTTTGCCTGTAGAGTTTAGTACAACTTACGACTTTAGAATTACTGCACAATACTCAGAGGTGTGAAACGCCATTTCGAGTAATGCCTTTCTTCAGTTAATATAGATAAATATTGATGGCAGGCGGCAGTAAAACAAGTCATTAAATTCTTCAGTGCAAGTGTGTCCCACACATTGCTGGAAGCTACAGAAATCACATTGGACTCCCAGAGCCACTGCATGTGATTAGAGTGCTTTCATTTCCAGTTCCTTGTTCCAAATTGGAGTTAGAGGGAGCTGGGGCAGGGTGCAGAAACCAATGTAAGAAGCTGGATGAGGGTTAGAGCCCTCCCGGTCCATCTATCCACAGTGCTTTCCTCCGCCACCCTAATGAACCCCAGGGTGAGCTAGAAAGCTTTGAAAAATGGCATTCAGTTACAGTGGGAGGTCTGGTACTTGGAAGACAAAGAAACTTTAAATCTACACTAGTAACCCTATAAAAGCAGCTAAAGATTTCAAGGGGCAATAAACCCCTTCTGTGTGGCTGTTTGGATTATTTCACTTTGGTGTCTGTCATGGTGATGCAGAACTTGGCTTGGGTCACAGAGAAATATGGTGGGGGGGGGGCCTTAGGGGGCCAGATAACATGTTTTTGTTGCCTGAGTCTTAGGATGAAAAATGAAAGGAACCATTTCCTCATTTTGTAGCACCATCCTCAAGGATTCCAGCCTGGTATAGATTTTGACGCTCCAGTGTGGGGTGTGCTTTCTTCAAGGTGTTTTTAATAGGCTCTGGGTTGCCAAAGACACCACTCTGATAATGAGGCTGAGAGCTCCGAGTGAGGCTGAAGCTCCGTAATGAGGGAGGAGCACGATTTGTTACAGTTATGTGGTTACTTGGCCATAATATCTTTTTGAGGTTTATTAAATCATATAAAATTTCAATTTACACTGTAATATTCTATAAAAGATGGAGCGCACAGAAGTAATAAGTATGACAACATTTCTTTCATTTATGAATCGTATTGTTGATTGCGTTAACATTGCCACATCCCGCAGCAGGATTATTTATGTCGGGACAGTAATTTTCTATCTTCAATTTAATTTTGTAAAAGTTAATTACAAATTAGAACAAAATGGAAGGCAGCAAAATGCTGAGATAGGATGTTATTGGGGGGAAATATTTACACAGGATGCGGCCATGCTGATCATTGTTACGGACACCAACAAATAGTGGGGAGAAGAGGAGCTCTGCGCTTTCTCTTCCAGGAAATGGCCTTTTCCTGCAGAATATAGAGTCTCAGCAGTCCTTCTAGTGAAAAGCTGTCCTTTCTTCACCTGCCAGCTGGGGCCTAGACAGGTCAGTCACCAGAAAGTTTGTGACAGATCAAGGACATGAACTCAGGGCTGCTGAGACTAGGTCAGTCAACCTCCACTTCATTTTAATGGGTGTGTTTACTTCTATCTTAGAAGTGGGGGAGGGAGTTTGACAAGACAGAGAAATGTCTCCCCATATCTCCCACAAGTCAGTCTGAGGCCTGGGTGACAGATCTTGAAGGGTGAGTGTTCTTCCCGGGGAGGCCCTCTCAGTTCGACTCTCATTCCATTGTGCTACTGTCCTTGATAGGATCAACAAGGTTTCTTAGATAAACTTTCTGCCAGAGTCAGCAGGCAGTAAAGCTGGTTACAAGTCTGCTGACTCCAGCCAACCCTGACCCCTCAGAGAGAAAGGAACAGCAGAGATGAGAACCAAAATAGAAGTGACTAGAAACTCCAGCCCACAGGCCCTTTGCTCCCTTTCCCTTCTGTTTCTCCAGTCACACTGTGTGGCTTCCCCTGGGACCGGTTCAAGTCACCTGCGTGTTCTTGCTGAGTAGATGGGGGGAGCTCAGTGACACCACTTTATCCTCCTCCCTGTTCACTCTACTTTCTCCATCTGAAATACCATGAGTGACTTGCTAGGTGAAAGACTTTTATATTTCGTTTTTAATAGAGCAAAAGTGACTCTAAATTTGTTAATATTCTTTAGGTTACATAGGACAAATTACAGATAAGTGAATCAGTAATGAAATTTGTAATGAGAATTTCTCAAGTATGAAATGTTGGCGCAAGGAAAGTTAATTGCGGGATTTTACAGCCATTATAGTTTATATCATAAATGCAAAAATGACTAGGGCCATTTAATTACAGTAGGAACACACTAAATTTTTATGGAGTGCCATTTTGTTAAAGAGGTACTCGGAGCATTAAGAGCAAATACCGTCCTAACGGTGGGGCCAGGTAGCTTTCACAACATCAAATAAATATGCTATTGCTACAAAATTGTTCCTTAGGTACTATAATTGACATGATGACTAATGAGATGGGTTTATTCTCACAGCTTCACATACTCAATTTACAGTGTCTGAAAGTTATTTTCTCTGCCATCCATAGACCTGGAAGGAACCAGAAAAATCCCTCTTGGAAAACACTCTCTGCTGCTTCTCTAATTAACCTTCAAAAATGCATTTTGAAATATAGAAGTGGGTGCCTACCATGGAAATTGGATTGTCTTCGAAAAAAAGACACAAGTGCTAATTTATTCCTTATTCAGTAGCTGACGTGTCAAAATTAAGGGCAGTTAATGTTTTAGAGGCTTTCAGTGGGTTAGGAACAGACCTTTCCTATGGCCAGGGCTCAGGGGGGCGGTTCTGAGTACCAGGAACTCCAGAAACCAGTGCTGTCCTCACTAATCCCACACCCAGCCTGCTCCTTCCCTCTCTCTATGCCCCACCCAGGCCAGGCCCTGTGGGCATCAAATCCCCAGTGTATGGTGGAAGGAGGGTGTCCAGTGGGACAAACCAGGCTCCCTGGGCCTTCCCTCGCATTGCCCCAAGCCTCAGGATCTTCCCAAATGGGAAAGAAAGTACTGTATTATGGGGGAAAATTATGTTCAGTCTGGACCCCTAAAATGTTTCAGATTATTTTGATTACTCAGTGAAGTAATTATTATTATTTGTATTACACAGTGAAGAGACTTCTAGGTAATGTTTCTTTCCTTACCAAAACCTAAAGTGAAAACAGTACCTTCCTATTGCCTGTTTTCCTTTTTTGCTGTGAGCTCTTAACAAGATACTGTACACAGAACTCTAAGCGTGCATGCTCTGTGGTGCCACCAGGCCATGGGGCAGCCTCTTAGCCACGTCCCTACCCGTGAGACTCCCCTTAGTGGCCTGTTCCAGCTATCACTCTTCCGATGAGGGAATCACCAAGGACTTGGGAAGAACGCCTGATGAGGCCAAAGATTCACTCTATGGGTGGCAAGTGTGCATGTGGGATTTGTGTGCGTGCTAGTGTGTATGTGCGTGGTTTGTATGTATGTGTGCCTGGCGTGTATGTGTGTTCGTGTGCACAAGGATGTATGTGTGGTATGTATGTGTGTGTGTATGGCGTGTGTGTGTGCGTGCGGTGTGTATGTAATGTACACATGTTAAGCAATCCAGGCTCAGATGGGCAGTGTTAACAGCCACTCGGGTGATGTTATTTGAGAAGCAGTGGCCCTAAAGTGCCTTTGCCAACTCCTCCGTGAGTTCATCTGGATCAAGGCAGTGAGTTCATTCCCTGGGAAAACTCTCCATTAATCTCCAACCCCCTGCAGCAGTTTGCTAGGGTCACTGTTAAAAAAAAATGCCACAGACCAGGCGGCTTAGCCAGCAGAAATGTATTTCCTCATGACTCCGTCCTTGGCTGTGTGTTATCTTTTCTTTCATAGAACCCATCAGGCGCTCTTCTCTGCAGCATTGGTCCTGTGACATTTGCCTAGTGGCAAGGCTGCCCCCTTGCCAACATTTAGTCATTGGAATTCCACTGTGAAATAAAGCTGTCTTTCTCCCCTACTACTTGAATTTTTTTATTTGTTTATTTATTTAACAGTATAGATATTTATTTTATTTATGAATGTTTATTTTATTCTAGGTTAAAATCCAATACTATATATTTTTTTACTCAGATTCTTTCAGCTTTTGGCCCTTTCATATTAGTTCCTATGTTCTTTTGACAGAATCTCATTCCCCTTTTTTGGGGCATCTTCTTATTCTCTAGCATTACAAGATGTTTCAGGCTCATCTTGTGTTTGCCATACCCTGACTTTGCACTCCGCTATTCTCGCAATAGCCCTGGGTCTTTTTATTGGAGAATGATGTGTAGAGACCAAGATCCATGCTATAAGGGTGCTCATTGTTCCTGGGTTGCTGTTGCTTCAGGCCCTCAAAATAGAGAAAGCTAGGGTGTATATGCGTGTAGCCTGCCCTCCTCCTATGAATTTATACTGATACCTGTGGTCTAAACTAATATCACATGGATCATTTTATACTGGTTACTTATTTGTGATGTCTTTCTTCAACAGTGAAAACCCTCTCATGATCTACCGTAGATTTACATATTTGCTCAAATCAGTACATACAATGGTTTCAAAACTCCTAGCCTTATGCCTATGAAGAATACTTTTACTGACTGGATCACAGCATTGCGGCACAATTCTCCTCTTCCTCTCTTTTTGTGGTATTGGGTGTTGGACCTGCACTAGACAAGCTCTGTACCACTGAACTACATACCCAGCCTTTCTCAAATTTTTATTTCGAGACAGGGTCTCACTAAGTTGCTTAGGCTGGTTTCAAATTTGTAATCCTCCTGCCTCAGCCTCCAAAATAGTTCAGACTGCAGGTGTGTGCCAGCAGGCCCAGTGTCTTGGTTACTTTTCCTCTCATTGCTGAGACAAAATACCTGACATCCAAAATGAGGGAAGGAAAGGTTTATTTAACTTACAGTTTTTTTGGAAGTTTCAGTCCATACTCAGCTGACTCTAAGGCAGGGTGGCATGGCTAAGGGGCAACCATTCATGGCATCCACAAGAATCAAGAGTGAAAAGGGCAAAAAGGGGAAAAGCCCACCTCCTTCCCTCCCTTATATTGTATGCTGGCTCCCCACCCCTGGGCAGGTGCAGCACTCACCGCCAATCTCAGCACTGGACAATGAACCAATCACAAACGCTAGATTGGCCACCCTAGAAAGGCCCCCCTCCCATGACCTCATGAGGCTTTGGGAGGGCACTTAAACAAACCGCAACACCCGGCTATGCACATTACTTTATCTTCAGCCTTACAGCAGCTAGTTAGGATCCTGAGTCCTTCAGTCAATTAGAATCTTTTCTCCTCTGTCCCTTTAACATAGTTATCTTACTCATTTGAAATACAGTTAAATTCACTTCTTAGTGTGTGTATCCCACTTAGAGTTCCCTGCCACATCCTGGTTGCTCTGAATTATTTGTTATTTTCGGGGAAGCATCAGTGTAGTCAGATTTGTATAAAACACTATACTCGGAAGAGAATCCTCCCCCTCTATCCTTCCCCTCTTCTATCAGCCCACCCCCTGCAGGTAACCAACACCTTAAGTTCCTGGCTTATCTTTCCTGTATTTCTTTATAGGAGAGGGCAGATTCCTAAGTATTTCCTTATACCTGCTTTTCTCTTACATGCAGGGTAGCATACTGTAAGTACTACTGAATTTTTACTTTTTCACTGAAGTGTAAGAGATGGAATCTTTACATTTTCTGAAGTGAGACATACATTTTAAAAGGCTGCTGGGTGGACTGGATACTCTCTGACCACTTTAAAGTAGCGGGGTTCTTAGTGGAAGACTAGAATGGTCTGGAATACCAATCTAGAAAGACTGAAGGGGCCTTGATTTCAAAGAGCCTCCAAGGGAACTAGGGAAACAAAATGCATATGCATGAAACGGTGAAGTCAACCTTCTGGAAAGAATTGTATATTCCTGATCTGCAAGGAAAAAGAAAGTATCTGACAGGGACAAATTCCAGATGGAAAGAGAACAAAGCAATAATGGTATGAGGTGGCAAGAACTCAGAGCTTAGAGATACCCGGAAGATTTGCTGAAGTTGATCAGGCTGCTGGCGTGTCGCAGGCCTTGTTATCACTTACTTTCTTTAGTGCCCAGCCCATTTGGGCCCTTTATGTCTGTGTTTCTTAGACTTCCGTGTGCAGTCGCAGCACCCAAGGAGCCTGTTCAAACCCAGTCTGCATACGCAGGTGTGTGAGCAGCCAACAACACTGTGTCTCACACAAGCTCCAGGTTTGCTATGCTGTGGGCTCATGGGCCTCACCCTGAACAGCAAGAGCTATGTGGCATTTGTGCCTGAAGCCCCAGGAACCTGTTCCTTAGGTACAAATCGATATACTTATCCAAAATATGCACAAAAAAAGTTTCAAGATGAGCAGATTCATAACTCCAGGCTTTGCATTCTCCTGTTTACTCTCTGGAATTTCTGATCTACTAATAAGACAAGTAATAGAAAAGCATTAAAACATGTTTATTGATGCATATGACTCATTATAAAACGAAAGCTTTATATTCACTGAAAGCCGATCTTAAACC
Source organism: Cuniculus paca (assembly GCA_004365215.1). Taxonomy (NCBI): domain Eukaryota; kingdom Metazoa; phylum Chordata; class Mammalia; order Rodentia; family Cuniculidae; genus Cuniculus; species Cuniculus paca. The sequence goes on along the minus strand of RJWT010006685.1, from coordinate 7,603 downwards.
TTTATAGACACACCTGCTGTGCAAGCAGATTAGATGCAATTCTCGCAGCTCTCCTCCCACGTGTGCCCGCCTGCCACCCACCTTCCATTTAAAATGACCTCAGCTCTGGTGGATTTTGATTTTAGCTCCACTGAAGGAGGGTTAATTAGACCTTGGACTTCATGATAGTGATCAGTGTGCAACACAGTCCTGACTCAGCAAAAACACCACAACCTATTGCAGCATCCCTGAATTGAATTCTGTTCATGCATATAGAATGAAGTCGCCAACATGCTGTAGCTCTTAAAGTATCTGGTAACGCTTTTTATAAACTGTGCATGCTTCTGAGTCCAAGAAAAACAGGAAGCATTTTCACATCAGCTTCAGACATCCACACTAAGGAAATCAAGGTCAGAAAAGAATTTTCCATGGTCCATGTCAACATCTAAGTATAGTACGCTTATTCAACAGTACACTTGGTAAATAAATAATGAATTAACTCAACTGCTCCTGGGAGGAGAAAATATTTTCTAGGTTTAGCAGAAAGCTGTTGCCCATAGCTATGGGGACATGGTCAGATAAAACTTGATTGGACCTGGCTTTAGCTATCATTCATGGTTTCTTGGAAAGTACCACTAATGTCATCCAAAACCTCAGGCATGCTTGGAATCGTTTTCTTTCCTTTACCCACACGCTCAATTACATTTGATTATCTAGCCTGATAGCATCCCTCATTCTGTGATTCTGAAGAGTTTATTTCCAGACTGTGTCTCACACCCTTCTCCTATGTGCCATCCTCACTGACAGCCCCTGGCACTCCCCACTTCCTCTCCTACCCAAGACCTTGTCACCCACCACCCCCTGCAGCCACAATGTCAACTCCATCCACACTGCTGAAAGAAGCTCGCTAAAGCACAGCTCTGGTGTCAGTGCTGGCTGCCTCCTCCAGGACCTCCTATGGGCTCCAACTGAGAGCAGATTTCTCCATGGGGCCTCAGTCCAGCTGTCTACCTGCTGCCCCCTGACCTCTGCTCCAGAATAATTGCTTGGTGCTTGCTTTCAGTTTGGGTTCTCATCTCAGCTTGTACCCCAGCCTCTGCCTTTTGAAACCTCACTCCTCTCTCAAAATTCAATCCTTCTCTGAAGCCTTTTGTGATCCTACTAAAGGAAATGCTTTTCCATTCATTTAACCTTTCAATTTTTTTTTTCTATACTGGGGATTGAACCCAGGGCCTTCACTCTGAGCTACACCTCCGGCCCTTTTGTACAATTTTTTTTTAAATTTTGAGTCAGGATCTTGATAATTTGCTAAGTTCCCCATACTGGGCTCTAACTTGTGATCCTCCTGCCTCAGCCTCCTGGAGTGCTGGGGCTCCGAGTGTATGCCACCATGCCTTAGTCTTGTATTTGTCCATTCTGCGGTCACCATAGTGAGATTACACATCCAGGCCCCTCTGGATGGGGCTGTGGACTTGTCAGGACAGTGCTCGGGAGTAAAAATGACCTCTGGCCATGCTGGGATAAGCACATAACTGGTGGACAGAAACTGCTGTATCTCTGGCTTCCTCTCTCCTCAGAGACCTTCAGTGTTTGAGATAGGGCTGTTTTGTCAGTCTGGGTCCTTGAGTGACAGTGGTGAACAGAGCCCCCACATGACCCGTAACGGAAGACGGCATGAATGAGAAATACACTTAATCAGACATGGTGGTCCACACAGCTACAATCCCAGCACTCCGGGAGGCTGAGCCAGGAGTATGGCAAGTTTGAGCCAAGCCTGGGAAATTTACAGAGACCCTGCCTCCAAATAAAAAGAAAATAATGAGCCGGGGATGTAGCTCAGTGTGAAGGCCATGGGTTCAATTTCCACTACTGGAAGGAAAATAAATAAATAAATGAAATAAACTTTGGCTATTTTAAGTCATTGAGGTTTTGAGGTTGTTACCACAGCACAGTCAAGTTAAGGTCCATAAAGGCAGGAGTCTCCCCTTGCGATGCCAAGCGTCTACGACATGCAACACTGCACCTGACATGTGAAGGGAGCACAGACTTTCCTGTGGAATTAAATTTAACCAAACCATGTCCAGTGCCAAATGAAAAAGGAAGGAATTTCAACGAGTAGCCATCTGGAGTTAAGCTATTCAATTTCATCTTGATTTTGGTGAGTGACCCCTTGGCAACTTCGGTTTCCCTGTTCACGAAGGGTCTAATAGAATCTCCATTACAGGTTTCTTAGAAGGATGACACAAGGTAACGTATGTATGCATCACAAGCAGCCAATAAATGTTAGCTATTGCTATTATTATTGTTATTGCAGTCACTCTCCCAGTACTAAAGTGGTATTTACTGCCACTTAACTATACCACAGGGCTGTGCAAAGAAGAAATATCTGCAAATCAAGTAGCTGTAGGACTAGGTTCCCAGCAGGCAGGGCAGTAAGGCCCTGAGGCATCACAGCACCCTGGGCAGAAGCCTGCTGAGCAAGCAAGGAAAGGAGAGGCTGCCAGGAGGCTGGCACCCCCAGGACCCAGACTTCATGCAGCTGGTAGCCAACTTGTCACAGTTGGAGGGCAACAGAATCCAGGAGGCTGGTGGTGGCTCTTCCCAAGGACCCAGTGGCTGAGAAAGTTTCATCTCCTCCAACTTTCAAGTCATGTGTGTTGTTTCCAAAGCAGCAGCATAAGCTAATTTCACCAGCCAGGAAGAATAATAAGCAAATGCATTAACTAAGGCTAATGAGTCTTCTATTTTTATCCCTAATCATTTCTTAAAACCAACGAAGTCATTATAGTCAATTGTGTCTTCAGTGAAATATGTATTTGAATTTCTATAAATAGGCTACATTTCATGTTATGTATTCATTAGGATCTGAGACACACTATTTTTTTAAGATAGTTACCTGTAATCTTGCTGAAATCTTACAAAAAGAATGGTTATCCTTCTAATGAAAAAATAGAAAGTAAATCTCCTCCTTTGAATTTATTGTACTAGTATTTATAACTAGTATTTGTAATGGTCCTGGTCGTGAGGACTCGGGTGGAAGGCTGACCAGCTAATTCAGGAGAGTTGTGATGGACACAAATGTGGCTTCTAAAAGTTGTATAGAGCCTTGTGCTAGGTCCTGTTGAATGGTTTTGTGATTGATTTGGTTGAACACAAAGCAGAAATGGTTATCAAATTCATAGACATTGTATATTCTCATCTGGGAGAAATAGCTACTTCAAAGATGACACAATTGGGATTCGAAACATCCTCAACACGCAGAAACACAGCTGAAATTGTGATGGGAAAACCAATAAAAATAAACGTCCAGTTCTGCATCTAGGTACGCAGAGTCAGCCATACAGATGGGATCACGCTGCTTCATGCACTAAGACTTGAGGGTTTATCTGGCTGTGAATGTCTGTCTCCCTTCAGAAATGCAGCATTGGGCCACTGTGACTCTGTTGTTACGTGGGAATAATGAGTTCAAATGGATGTTTTGGTCGAGAGAGAAATTCAGGGGAATTAAAATGGGGACATGCCTTATAAATGTCTGAAATGATGAATAATTAAAACAAAAAGAAACATACAAAGGATATCACAGATGTGTTTAAAAACGCCAAGGGCTATGGAATTAAAAACAAACAGGGGTTCCCTGTGTCCCCAAAGCATCCATGTCAACTTAGCAAGAGATTCATCCTGAAACTGCCAGCCAGCAGCAGCAGTGCAGGGGCCTGAGTGGGAATGAGCTTCTTGTTCTGGAAGCATCCAAGCTAAGATACTAGGGAAGAGAGAAAGCCCTTCAACCTGCCCTGTACTTCATGGCTCTGTCCTCTGCTACCCGAGAGTGTTCAGTAGGATTCCCTTTTCTGCTGTGGAATTTTCTGTTTTCTTCTAAGAACACAATTTTATAATGGGAGGCAGTGGAAAAAAGTAGGATATGCTTTGTATACATTTGCTCTACAACCACACTGGGTATCAAATGTATTTACAAAAACAGGTTAACTGGTATACACACCAGACCTCGCCACGTGATAACAGGTACAATGTGCTACGGTGGGATCACATGCTGATCTAGATCTAGATTTTTGCATTCTAGAAAATTGGACTGGATGCAGGACCATTTCACAGAGTCTCCTCCAAGCTGCCAAATCCCAGCCCACTGGACAACAGATTACTTGGAATTCCAACAGAAGGAAGTTTATGTGGCTTTTTTCCCATCATATAATAGATGCTCTGTGAAGTAGTGTGTTTCATGCTGTGACAATTCATTCCTGCACTTGTGACAGGACCACCAGCTGATTGCACTATGCTCAATTAGGAGAAAATGCATATTTTAATCTGTCCCGTGGTGAGGTAACACTTTGCTCAGTGGCCTTGGCAAACTGGCCACTTAACTATTTAGGTGGCTGGAAGCTTCTACTCCAGCCTGTCGATCCGCTGCCAGCAGCCGCTCCAGTTTCATTTGGTTGCCAACACTTCCCAGGTTTCAGAGTACAAACAATTAAAGGCCACTCCATCATTCTTAGAGCCACCGTGCTGGGCCCCGCCCCTTGGCAGTGGCCACCACCCCAGCCACAGGCATCGATGAGCAGAGTGCTGTGCGCCCAGTCGGAGGTGTCTTCCCCTCATCCTGGCCTGGCCCAGGCTGGGGAGCCCCACACAAAGGCTGCTCCAGACCCTTCTTCCTCAGCCTTTGTGCCCCAATCCTGCCTCTGTGGCAGCCAGAGGGGCTGAGGCAGAGCATCTATGCCAGCTGGCTGCCACCTGGCTCTAACCCGGGGATGGTGCCCATATGGGGCTGCCTGGTTGGGCAAGCTGTGCCCTCCACCATTGTATCACCTTGGTTTGGGGAGGGTGGGGAGAGAGAGGGGACTGAGAGAGAGAAGTCGTTCTTATTTTGTTTTAATTTTGTTTTCCAATGAGCGAGATAGATGATCTACTTGAGGTATTTCTCTCCTTGCCTCTTTTCCATCTTCCTCCTTCCACCTGGCCTTAGACCCTGTGGTTCTTCAAGTCATCACACAACGCCTTGGAGTGAAGTGGGAAAGCCCAGGTGCAAACCACAGCTGGGCCCATCCTGCTGGTGGTGGGGCTTCCAAAACTCAGATGGACCCAGAATTTGAGCTTGGAGCTTCTGCTGACTGATCTCAGGTATTTAACCTCTCCTAAATTAGTTTCTTTATTTTCAAATAGGAAAAGTAATAGTCCTGGCCTCAGACTGTGTCTCAGGATGATTCAAGTAGATGCCTAAAGAGCTAACCTTGAGTCTTCCCTGAGCTCCCGGATCACTGAGGTAGGTACATTAGCTCTTTTAATTCCCACAAAACATTTTATTTTCTTCGTTTTACAAAGGCCAGAGCTGACTCTCAGAGGAGCTAACAGCTCCATAGAGCTATCTGTTCATGGTTCTGGAGCTAGGGTTAGGACTGGATAAGAGTTTGCTTTATTTTCTCCCAATCTTAAAGAAGTCAGGATACGAGGTGAAAGCTGGACCCCCAGGAAGGCAGAATCCCAGAGTCACAAGCAAAGCCCTCAGTGGCAGATACAATGGCCACAGAGTTTCCTTAGGGTCAAGCATTTTACTCTTCTCATTTTGAAAGTAGGATGAATCTCCAAAGTTTTCATCATTCCTTGGTTTTTAAAGCCAATCATTCCCAAATGGCTTATCCTGACTCTGCAGCTGACAGACTAGGGTCAGTTCACACGGCAGCTGAGCCCAGGCCCGGGTGCTCTGGGTTCTGTTTATGGAACCGACGTCACTGAGTCCTTGGTGTGAATGTCCCTGAGAACCAAGGGCAGACTGGGTGGGAACGAGATGGTTGTAAATTGTGTGCGAGAGTATCCCGTTTCTGATGCTTTTACAGGGCCTGCGACTTGCTGCTTCAAGTCCCCTTCACTAAATCACTGCTGCTCAGGTGAGAGAGGCAGCAGCCCCAGGAGTCCAGCTGCTTTTCTAAGGGGAGCTTCTAGGTTCCCACAGCCTTCCATTCCTTCTCTCCCCTCTTCCCACAACCTCCTCCTTGTTCTAGCAGAGCATCTTTGAGGGATCAAAGGTCCCTGCAGGAGTCCTGGAGCCCCATTGACTAGGCCCAAGAGGAGAAGGCAGCATCGGTCACACCTGTACCTCCCCTGACATGGTGAGGTCACCTGAGCACTGGCTGGTGATGGCTGACTGACTAACAGGTTGGCCTTGTAGGTCTTTGTTACTTCCTGGCACCTAGCACAAGTGAGTCCATTCTTTCTTCCTGCAAAATTAATTTTCATAGCTGCACCACCTTGCCTATGAGACCCGAGGCTGTCCCTGACTCATAACACTTTTTCTACAGTGAATCTCTGCCCGGTAGTAGAGCTGTGTCCTGTGTTCCTATGTGTGTCTGTAGGAGTTGGTCTGGGCCAAGCAGAGGAATGAGTTCTACACTCACTCGGGCTTGGAGTGGCCTTTAGTTCCCAGCCCTGCAGCCTCTCGTCCCTCTCCTGCAGAGGTCCCAGGCTCCTCGAGGAAGTCGCCCAAAACCCAGCTAGCAATTAACTCTCTTGGGTTACCTTGGATCGCCTTATTCTTCCTTTGCTCATTGTGATTTCTTTGCTTTATGATTGCATATGAGGCAGAACTCCATTAGAAACGAGAGGAAGAGAGAAAAGGCAAACCTGCCTCCGGATGCATCACCCCTGCAGTCTCACAGGTCCTGTGCTCAGAATGCCCCCAGCTTGGTTCCATGCCTGCTGCTGCCATCTTGAAATTCTAAAAAATTTTCAATAAGGGGTCTAGCACTTTCATTTTTTTACAGGGCCTTACAAACGATGTAGCCAATCCTAGAAAAGAAACATATGTTGTGCACTTATCACTGTCTAGGCCATTGGTTCCCAAACTGCTGTATGTTAGAATTTCCTGGATGGGGAACCTTTAAAATCTTGACACCCAGAACACACTTCAGAGCAATGAAAGGAGAATGACAGAAGGTAAAAGCCGGGCCTCAGTGTTTTTAAAAGATCCCCAGCTGTCATGATTCCAGTGCAGCAAAGTTGGGGAGCCACTATGTAGGGCACCAGCACCACAAGAAAAGGACAGCAGGTACAGAGCAGTGGAGCGGAGTGCCCAAGCTCACATCCTACTGTGGCGACATCACAGTGAGAGTCATCTGGCCTCTGAGGATTGCCCCGCCTTTGCCCTTCACAGGCGATGCCCTCCACCCTACTGCTCCCCATTGGAGCTCTCAGAGCCCCTAAATTAATAGACATCAGTATGTCAGCTGCATTCTTGTGCAAGCACCACCAAACATACTCTTTCATTTCTCACTTTGCAAACAAGGACTTTTGTGTAAGCTCGCAGAAGTTCCTTTTCTCCACAGTTACCTGCTCCACATCCATTTCCTACCTATGCTGCCCAGGTGACCAGAGCGGGGACTAGGATGCTCTGATCCCTCTATATCTCTGCGCTGCAGACAGGGCCTTGCAGGACTGCCTTCTCCTTACTGCTCTTCCTGCCGCCTCGCAGTTGCCCCTGTAGGACACCTAACAAGACAAAGAACGTGCTGGGCAAACTTCCCCACCCACAAGTCTTCCAGAAGGCACCAGCAGACCCAGGAGACAATTGGCCATGGCTCCTGATCCTGCCACCTACAAGGATGTACCCATGGGGTGC
>RJWT010006684.1:0-28752 GCA_004365215.1 Cuniculus paca | reverse complement strand
TCTCATGCTCTGCATTTTCTTTGTGGGAAGCTTTTAAAGCCAGCTGGTTGTTTTGTGAGGGTTATTAGTTAAAAGAATATAATCTGGTTCTAGGAAGATGGCAGAGTGGTAAGCAGCAGAGAAAACAGCCTCTCTGAGAGTCACCGTCCAGAAGCTGTCATATAGCATCATGGAGAGGACAAGAAGGAGGAAAGTGGGTCCGCTGGACCCAGGAAGAATCTGAAGCGTGAATTGAAGCCCACAGAGAGAGTGAAAAGAAAAACTTCAAAGACGACCAAGGTGGTAGCTGGTGGTGCTTTCACCCTGAGACAGGACTTGCTGCATGAGAGGAGCTGTTCGAACCTGAGGACACACACAGTGATGGTGACAGCTGGCTACCCCAGAGGCGTCTGCAGAGAGATGTGGCAGTGGAGGGGAGTGGCCAAAATTGACATAATTTTTCTAAATAGCTGTTGGTCCTGATAATCCATGACTGAAATTAACTAAGGGTCACAGAAAATACAATGGCACAGTGCCAAAGAACCAGGGACTAGGGCAAACAAACAACAACTTCTCATCTGCAACAAACTGAAGAGGTAAGATCTTCCAACAGATTCAAAACCCAAAAACCAGCTACAAGATGCCTCAGACAAGTAATCATCACCTAAGGGTCCTAAATATCACCAATAAAGCAACCCACCATAGGCAACTTACAAGTATCGCCCCAGGAATTAAACTAAAAAAAAAAAAAAACAGAGAAAATAAAATGAGAAGACACTTAAGCAAAATACAACCCCAGACATCCAGTTTGCCAAATTCAGGGGACAATGAGGTGGGATAATCCAAAAGCCCTCCACCAGGTCTCTCTGAAGTGGAAACAACAAAGCAATAGAATGAGGCTCTGGAAAAAAAGAAATCACAAATAATATCTCAGATAACTGCAGAGGTTACCAAAATATACACCATGCTTAGAGACACTGGAGTAGACAGACAAAAAAATAGATGAGCTTCAGCAAATTATGGAAGCTCAGCATAGGAAAGAAGTGAAATCCAGAAAGCAGATTAAAGCCAATATTCAGGAGAATAAAAACTCCATTGAAAGCACTCAAAGCAGATTAGGTCACTGTGAGCACAGGACCTCAGATATTAAAGACAGGCTTGCAGTTAGTGACCAAGAAAAGAAAGATTTCTCAAAAATAGCAAGGGATCATGAGAAGTCAATCCAGTAGCTGCTAGATGAGACAAAGAAGAATAATTTAAGATTAATTGGAGTCAATGAACAAGCAGGAGATACCACAAATGACATTAAAAAAATGTTCACAGACATCATGACAGAAAACTTTCCTGGTAGACAAAAAAATTTGACACACAGAAAAATGAGGCATATAGTACTACAATTAGCAATGATCAAAAAAAATCTATAGTCAGGCACATCATAGTCAAGATTCCAGAAATTCAACACAAGAATAGAATCCTACAAACTGTTAGAGAAAAGAAAAATCACCTATAAAGGAAAGCCCACCAGAATTACAGTTGATTTTCACACCACAAACTCTTAATTCAAGGAGAGCTTGGAGTGAAGTACACCAAGTTCTAAAGGAAAACAACTTTCAACCCGGATTGATGTACCTCACAAAACTATCTTTCAAAATTGATGGAGAAATAAGATACTTCCATGACAAAGAACATCTGAGGAAATTTATGACCACTAAATCAGCATTCCAAAATGTTCTGAAGGACATTCTAGAAAGAGAGGATAAGGACTACAGCTCCATGAACCCCAATAGAAGGAGTCCACCAAGGGAGGCAAACAATTAGAGGAAGGGGGTGGGGAGAGAGAGCCAACAACAGGAAAATAACATGACAAGGATAAATCAGTACATTTCAATTATAACCACCAGTGTTAATGGTCTTAATTCACCAGTCAAAAGACACAGACTGGCAGAATGGATCAAGAAATAAGATCCAACAATATGCTGCATACAAGAAACACATTTAATTCAAAAAGAAATTCATAGACTGAAAGTCAAAGGATGGAAAACAATACTCCATGCAACAGGAGCCCAGAAAAAAACAGGGGTAGCTATTCTACTTGCAGACAAAGTGAATTTTGAGCCAAAACTGATTAAGAGAGATAAAGAAAGTCACTATATCATCATAAAAGGAACAATCCAAGGGGAAGAGATAACAATCAGAAATATATATGCAACAAATACCAGTGCACCCAGTTATATAAAACAATTACTAACAGACATGAAAAAATCAATTAAGCCCTAATACAATTGTATTGGGAGAACTCAATACCCCACTGTCACAAAAAGACAGATAAACTAGACAAGAAAATCAATAATGAAATATTAGAACTAAATCAAACTTTTGAACAAATGGACTTAGTAGATGTCTATAGAGTGTTCCACCCCACGATATTAGAATACATATTCTTCTCAGTTGCACATGGGACATTCTCCAAAATAGACCATATATTGACTCATAGAACATGCTTAAGTGAATGCAAAGTAATTGAAATTATCCCATGCACACTAACAGACCACAGTGCAATGAAATTGGAAATCCATGCCAAAAAAACCACAAGAACTTTGCAAATACATGGACATTTAATAGCACCCTACTGAACAATCAATGGGTTATAGATGAAATTAAAGAAGAAATTAAAGAGTTTTTACACTTGAATGATAATGACAATACAACATACCGGAACTTGTGGGACACAATGAAAGCAGTCTTAAAAGAGAAATTTATAGCTGTAAATATTCATATCAGGAAAACAGAGCAAGTGCATATGAACAACTTAATGTTGAACCTCAAACTTCTAGAAAAAGAAGAGCAGGCTAAGCCAAAAGCTCATACAAGAGAGGAAATTATAAAGATCAGAGCAGAAAGTAACACAATGGAGACTTAAAAAAGAATCAATGAATCAAAGAGTTGGTTCTTTAAAAGATTAAATAAAATTGACAAACTCTTAGCCAACCTTATCAAAAAAAAAGGAAAGAAAAGACTGAAATCCACGCAATTAGGAATGAAAAGGGTGAAATCACAACAGACACTGCAGAAATCCAGAAAATCATCTATACATATGTTGAAAATGTGTATTCTAATAAGATGAAAAATGCAGAAGAAATGGACAGATTCCTAGATACATACAAATTACCAAAGCTGACTCAAGAAGATATAAAAATCCTAAATAACCCAATGTCAATAAATGAAATCAAAGATGTAATTAAAAACCTATTAACAATGAAAAGTCCAGTCCCTGACAGATTCACTGCTGAATTGTACAGAAAATCTAGCAAAAACCTAACACCACTACTTCTCCAACTCTTTAATGAAATTGAAAGGGAAGCAACACTTCCTAATTTGTTCCTGGAAGTAAGCATTACCCTGATACCAAAACCAGAGAAGGACTCAACTAAGAAAAAGAACTATAGGCCAATTTCCCTCATGAAAATTAATGCAAAAATTCTCAATAAGATACTGGTCAACAGAATGCAGCAAATTGTCAAGAAGATTGTACAACATGATCAAGTGGGATTCATCCCAGGAATGCAGGGATGGTTCAACATATGGAAATCCATAAATGTAATACACCATATTAACAAAGCCAAGGACAAAAATCATATGATTATCTCAGTAGACACAGAAAACACTTTTGACAAAGTCCAGCACCCATTCATGATACAAACTCTACAGAAAATTGGAATAGATGGTCTTTATCTCAATCTGATAAAAGCCATCTGTGACAAACCAACAGCCAACATCATACTAAATGAACAAAAACTGAAAGCTTTCTCTTTAAATCAGGAACTAGACAAGGATGTCCACTGTCTCCACTCTCATTCAGCATAGTCCTGGAAAATTTAGCTGTAGCAATTAGACAAGAGAAAGAAATAAAATGAATAAAGATAGGAAAGGAAGAAGTTAAACTATCATTATTTGCAGATGACTTCATACGCTACTTAGAAGACCCCAAAACCTCCACCAAAAGACTAGCAGATTTAATAAGCAAATTCAGTAATGTAGCTGGATACAAAGTCAACACTCAAAAATGGATAGCTTTCCTGTACATAAACAACAAACTCACTGAAAGAAAAGTCAGGGAAACAATACCTTTTACAATAGCATCCAAAAAAATGAAAACCTAGGAATCAATCTAACAAAGGCAATAAAAGACCTCTACATTGAAAACTACAATATTCTAAAAAGGGAGATTAAAAAGAATATTAGAAAATGGAGTGATATCCTGTGCTCTTGGGTAGGAACAACCAATATAGTGAAAATGGCCCTACTTCCAAAACTGGTACACAGATTCAATGCAATCCCAATCAAAATTCCAATAGCATATCTCACAGAATTAGAGAAAACAACCCTAAAACTCATCTGGAGCCTGAAGAGACCTAGAATAGCAAAGGCAATCCTGGGCAAGAAAGACAAGACAGGGGACATCACAATCCCTGACTTGAAATTATACTATAAAGCTACTGTAATAAAAACAGTATGATACTGGCAAAAAAAAAAAAAGACTTGAAGATCAATGGAACAGATTAGAAGATGTAGAAACAACTCCAGACACATTAAGCCACCTTATCTTTTACAAAGGAACCAAACACATTCTCTGGAAGAAAGATAGCCTCTTTAATAAATGGTTCTGGAAAAACTGGCTCTACACATGCTTGTCTTGGTTACTTTTTTTGTTGCTGGGACAAAATGCCTGACACCCAAGGTGAAGCAAGGAAAGGTTTATTTAGCTTATAGTTTCTGGAGATTTCAGTCCATAATCAGCTGGCTCCAACGCAGGATGGCATGGTACTGGGGCAACACTTCAAGGCAGCAGTAAACAAAAGCATCCAGAGCAAAAGAACAAATCACAAGCCTCTTCTCTACCCTTAAATTGTACACAGGCCACCCCCACTTCAGGGTGGGTGTAACACTCACAAAATATCCTTGCCCTCCTTTGCACAGGATGAGGATATTTACAAAGTTAAGAACCCTGGCTCCCTGCTGAGTCTCTCAGATAAACTTCTAAACTTCTCAAGTTGACACAATGTATCAACCACAACAATGCTGAAGATTAAAACTGAAACCATATCTTTCACCCTGTACCAAGCTAAAATCAGAAAGGATCAAAGATGTTAATATTAAAACAGAAACATTAAATCTGCTGGAAGAGTGATAAAACTCTTGAAGACATTGGTGTAGGCAAAGACTTTATGAACAAAACCCCGATTGCCCAGGAACTATCACAAAGAATAACTGGGATCTCACCCTATTGAAAAGATTCTGAACAGCCAAAGAAGCCACCAACTGAGTGAAGAGATAACTCATAACATGGGAGAAAATGTTTGCCACTCATACCTCAGACAAAGTATTCCTATCTAGAACATATAAAGAATTTAAAAAGTCAGCTCTCCCAGATTTAAAGATCCAATCCAAAAAAGGGCATCTGAGATGAATACACACTTCTCAGATGAAGAAATACAAACAGCAAATAAACATGTGAAAAAATGTTCAACCTCACTGGTCATTCAAGAGACGCAAATTAAAACAACACTGAGATTCCACCTCACTCCAGAAAGAAAGGCTTACATCAAGAAATCAAGCAATAACAAATGCTGGAGGGGCTGTGGGGAAAAAGGAACCCTTCTCCAGTGTTAGTGGAAATGCAGACTGGTGCAACCACTGTAGAAATCAGTGTGTAGATTTTGTGTAGCCTCAAAAACCTAGGACTAGAGGTTTCAGTCAATTCAGCTATTCCTCTTCTGGGTATCTTCCCAAAAGAATTAAAAACATCATACCACAGTGATATATGTACACCCATGTTTATAGTAGCAGAATTTATAATAGCCAGATCTTGGAAACAACCTAAACACCCATCAGCTAAGGAATGGATAAAAAAGATGTGGTATTTTTGTACAATGCAGTACTACTTAGCTATAAAGAAGGATAAACTGGAGACTTTTATAGATAAATGGATGCAACTTGAGAACATATTCATTAGTGAAATAAATAAGAAACATGTATAAACATTGTATTGTCTCATTACTATGAGAAGTTGAAAGAAACAACGTATGTATATGTGTATGTATACATATATAAAAAATAGTTAAGATCCTTAAAAAAAGTACTCAACACAAAAAAAGAATATAATCTGGGATTCGTTTTAACCAAACACACAGAAACTGCAGTAAATTACAACTTGCTAAAAGCAAACAAAACCATGCAGATAGCATTATCAAGCCCTCTGTCTCCCCAGAACCCCCCAGATACTGGACGCATGAAGACGGTTGCAGTAACAGGGTGAGTCCAGGAATTAGAATATCAGTAGAGGTTAATTTATTGCTTATTTTTTCACAAAAATAAGCAATAAATTTGTATCTTCTTTTCACAAAAATAAGAAATAAAATTGTAACATTTTCTTCCCTTATTCCTTGGGTCTCCCATACTTTGGGGACCATAAAGGAATATTTTGTGGTCATTAAAAATTGTGTTATGCAGGACTGGGGGCATAGCTCAGATAGTGTGCATGCCTAGCATAAGCAAGGCCCCAGGTTTAATTCCTAGCACTAGAAATTTAAATATATATAAAAAGACTTTATGTAAGGACATGGGAAACATTTATCATATATTGAATGAAAAAAGTCAGGTTAAAAAATTCTAGTTTTCAAAAGAAGAGATTCTACTTATCAAAAAAAGTTCAGTTTATCAAAAAACACATACACATAGAATATTCATATAAGTTACAGGAGTCAAAAGAAAATGCTTAAAAAATTACTTCTCTATCATCACCTGTGCCAGTTGTCTTAGTCGTTTTGTCATTGCTGGAACAAAATACCTAACATCCCCACTAAAGGAGGAGAGGTTATTTTGGCTCACATTTTAGAAGTTTCAGTCCTTGCACGGTCAGCAGCGTGGCAGAAGGTCCCTGCATGCAGAAAGCTGCTCACATCCTGGCTGCGAGGAATCAGAGAGAGAGAGGGGAGATAAACCCTTCTGTGTCACACCCCCAGTGATCCACCTCTTCTGACCAGGCCTCCAGTTGAACAGCAAGTCAACTCTAAGCCCCATAATCCAATTACCTTTCAAAAGCCCTGCTTCTGGGCACACGAGGCACTTGGGGGATATCTGGCTATAAACCATAACACCAACCTAGCACTTTCTATTAGTCCATTTTCCATTGCTATAATGAGATAGTTGAGGCTAGTTACTTTATGAAGGAAATTTATTTCCCCTGGAAACCGAAAATCTAAGATCAGGCTCCTCCTACTGATTCAGCCTCTGGGGAGGCCTCTTGGCAATTAGCATTGTGACTGCAAAAGAATGCACAGAAAAGGGCAGTGGTGAGATGGGAAGCCAGAGGGATGCAGGGGCCAGATCTGCTCTTTTACAACAACCTATTCCTGCAAGAGCTAACCAGGACTTGGCAATATGAGCATAACGCCTTCCAAGGGTAGTAACCCCCAAACACCTAACCACCTCCTCCCGGATCTCACCTGCTGCAGGTTCTACCTGTTCAAGGTTTTGCAACATCACCACACTGGAGACCCAGCTTACAGCACATGAGACCTTGGGGCACCCTTGAACCACATCCAAACCACAGCACATACATGGGATGTCTCCTGAAGGGCCTGGGTATTGGGAGGTGATGGTGTCCAGGGAGCACTGCTCACCTGCTGTTGTTGCCCTCAGCTTTCAGCCCTCATCAGCTGCCTAGGGCCCTGAGGTGGGGGGAAGTGAGATGCTGGGGGTGTTTCCTGAGGGACTGGGGCCCCTTCCTTTTTCTTTCATTCCACAGACACCATGAGTGAGCAGTTCCTTCTGCTCTGCTTTCCATCATGAAGTTCTTGCTCCTACAGACCCCGAGCCATAGGGCCAAGTGGCCATGGACTGAAGTCTCTGGAGCTATGAGCCAAAATAAATCTTCTCTCCTAATAAGTTGGTTTTCCCAAGAATTTTAGCACAGCACCAGAAAGCTAACACACACAGCATCCAAGAAAAGGAGAGGATGCACATAGCCATCGGCATTCACACATTCGCGGAGACGAGCGCACCAGACTGGTGTGTAGTCGAGGGAGACACCAAGGGCCAGGGCTCAGCTTGAGAACACCCCAGGTGAACCATGCTGTCTGGAAAGTACAGGGAGAAGGGGGCATAAAAATCTGCCAGGTAAAGCGCCAACCTCCTGCCTCTGTCCTGGGGCAGACCTTCTACCAGCCTGGTCGTAAAAGCAATGCCCTGTGTTCTAACGTGGCGCTCCCAAAGGACCCTCACAGGCCCTCAGTGCCGTCCTCCTCACGAGCCAGAGGGCGTGGGCTGAATTCTAACACCAGGAAGATAGCGTTGCTCTTCCCATGCTACACAGGGCTCTTTTGCATGTGTGACCATTAAACCCTTTTACTAGATCAAAGCCTTGGGCCAAAAAGATAATAAAATCATAATATCATTCATTTTAGCTGCCATGCATTGAGCCCCCAAATAAGACCATCTGCCCTTTACGCATATGCTCTCTTATAATCCCAGCAACAGCCTCTCTGAGGTAGGCTCTTTTATGTTTTTTATAGGTGGGGAAACTGAGACTTGGAGAGGATAAATAATAATTTGCCTAAGAGTTCATGGCCAGAAAGCAGAAAAGCAAGGACCTATTGAACTCACATGTGTCTGGTGACAACATCTGCGTTCCCTCCTCAGGGAGGCCCTACCGGAATTGCGGAAAGTTTGCGGGTGATTTTAAGGCTGGTCATGAACCCTTGTCCCACGACGCACTCCAGCATCTACAGTTAAAGGCGGGGACAGATCCTGGCCATAGGCAGCTGGCAGGGACCTGAAGCTGATGGCAATAAGAATGCAGGTCAGCGGGGCTTCCTGAGCACTTAGCCACCTGCCCGTGCAACTTTGCTGTGCACCCCAGGTCTGAGCAAATGATATCAGACCTTCTCTGAGATTTGGTAGAGGATGGGGTAAAGTCTGAGACTGGCGGGGGAGGCTTCTAGGGAAGGAAAGGGAAAATATGGGTCTGGACAGGGACATTTCTGAAGCCCAAGTGTTCAAGACACCTGATGTGCCCAATGCTGCAGCTCCCTCAGTCCCCCAGAGTGCAGGCCCCTGTGACCAGGGCGAGCGTGTGCTGGTGCATGCGTGAGTGTGTGCACGTGCCAGGGTGTGTGCATGTGCGCCGGTGCGTGTGCGTGTGGGGGAAGCCGATTCTCATGGGCCCCAAGTTGAGGATTATGCTCCAATTGGAGGCCCCCAAGGCCAGACATGTGCTCTGTACTCCTGCCAACGCCGGGGCCTCAGGCTGAAGCAGCCTATTTTATGGATGAGCAGGAAAGCCCCACGCACATTTAAGAGGCCACCTGGAGAGCTGATTATGATTTTTAAGAGCTAATGCCGCCACCCACGACTTACTGTTTACGAACCGCCTTTGCTCACCACCGCTATCATAAACTGTGTATTCATGGGCCACCCAATAGCACTCGGTAGGCAGGGGACAGTCCGCACTAATCAAGGTGCTGGGAGGAGAGAGGCCCCACGGCTGCTGGAGAGATGAGAGCTGAGACCAAACAAAGGCAGAGCAGGCAGCTGCTCCCCCGAGCAGCTGTGCCGCGGCCTATTGAAGGTGACAGATCCCGTTAAGTTATGCAGCCAGGCGCACACGGAGAGCCACGCCCCCGTAAATCAACAACAGGCGCGCGGGCTTGGGAAGGCTCTGCAAGCCTGGGGTGTAGACGTGCTCTCGGCCTGGGTAGAGAGGACTGGGAAGGAAGGAAGGAAGGGGTCCGTGGCCATCTTACAAGAAAATATGAGCATCAGATGTGGGGCAGGACACCGCGCAGACCCCTAGATGCCTGCCTTTCCTGGAGGAGATGTCTCACAAAGGGCTGTACCACGGTACAGAATCGGCCCCCACTGTCTCTGCAGCCTCAGCAAACAGGCAGGCACTGCTCCCCGGGAGCCACTGTGGAGCCATCTGTAAAACAGGGTGCAGGAGGAGCTCGTCCCATCCTCCCGGCTCACCAGTTCTTAGATCCACAACTGTGCAGGGCAGGGCTGAGGAGGACCATCCAGCCACAGTGGAGTGGAGAAAGCTCACGGGCACGAGTCCCTTCCTCCAGGCTGCAAATGAGGAAAGAGTCTGAGCTCCAAAGAAGCCACCAACTTTCCAAAGGCCGCGGCAATGGCGAGAGCAGAATTCAAGTCCCTTGGTGCTCAGCCCGGAGTTTAGTGCCGCAAGTGAGCGGATCAGGTTTCTGTTTGGCGGTCGCAGCGTTTCTGAAATGTTACTTGCTCTCTAAAACAGAACCTCATGGTTCATAGCTTAAAACAAGGATATGTGGTGAAAAAAATAAAGCCTTTAGCTCCAATGTTCTAATTTTGCTTTGGTCCCCACCTCCCCGCCCATCACAGAGAGCAGACAAACGCAGGAATTAATCACTATTATTCACTGAGCAGTTCCGTGCCTGGAGGCCCGGCCTCAGGGAGGAGATGAACAGCCTCCCACGGTCCTGCATTCTAGCACTACGGAAACAAAGGGGAGCGGAGGACTGAAGGAGAGACCACAACGGGGCAGAGGCGCCCCAAGACTGCAGCTCACGTGGCCTCTCACAGCCCAGCAGCAGCCCTCATTGGCTTCGTCTGCTGTGTTTGTAACGCTGAAAATTCATAAAATCTCACACACTGGGAGCATTCTGCATCCTTAAGATAAGAATCTTGGTATTGAGACGGCAAACTGGACGTAAATGAAGATCTTTTCTAAGTAGGCGGGTGGGTTGCACATGCATGTAAGTCTAAAAATCACTGAATTGCACGCTTCAAAGTGGTTAAAATGGTCGATGTTTTATTACGTATATTTTCACACAGTTTTTAAAAGAAGGATTCAAGGGAACAAAGAAAAACACTATTATTTTCAGAGTTCCCACTGGAAAGACTGGACAAGCCCTCTGATGCTCGCAGGGTAGATGTAACACCCAGCCCAGAGTCAAACAGCCAGGGCTGCCAGGTCAGGGGTCACAGCCTTCCAGGGCTCACCTGGTTGGGGCACCCCACTCCCTCCTCTGCCCTCATCCTTGGCTCCAGGACAGACCCCTGGTAAATGCCCCACAGAACCCGCTGAGCTCCAAAGCCGTGGTCCAGCCTGCTCCTGCAGGAAGACCTGTGGAAGCAGGAACCAATTTTCAGAGGTCATGCGTCATGGCCACAATCCCCACATGGGTAGAGTATAATACTGCCACTGAAGAGGGCTCGCAGAGCAGATGTTGAATGAGTGCACTGTGAACCATGCACTACTGCACCCATGGGAGATGTGCTAAGCACTGTCCACACTGTCACAGGCCTGCCCGCATGTCACAGGAGCACAGAGAGGATGCCGTGGCAGAAGGACCGGGTCTGAGGAATGTGTGAGTCCACTTGCCTTTACCCATAACAAATACCTAAAGTGGTTAACTTACAAAGAGGAAAATGTGTTGGCTCACGATTTGAGGGTCCAGTTCATGGGTTGTTGGGCAAAAAAGCATACAAGGAGGAAACAGAGACAATGACATGCAGCCCAGCCACAATTAGGGATCCTAACAGCAGACCCTCCCCACTCAAGGACAACATCTCAGGCCAGGATGAATCAGAGTGCAGCAGCTCTCCCTCTGGGCACACATTCCCCAGGCTGCAGGGCAGACTGGGCAGCTGTCAAGAGAGGGGAGAAGAGAAGGAACCGACACCCACCTGGCCATGGGCCTTGACATGGATTTGCAACCTAGAGTCACATGGAAACTCAAGCGAAGAGTTGGCCGACCCAACCCTCATCCCTGTGCTCTGACCTCAGCTCCAAGGTCCCCTCCTCAGGGAAACTTGCTATGACCTCAGGTCTTACCCATGACCCTTTGTAAATACACCTTGCTTGAGTCACCTGTGTTCTTAGCTTTCAGAGTGTGTGAACCAGTTTTGAACTATGAATTTATAAGAGGGATTGTCTGAGTAGATTGCTAGTCTTCCCTAGATTATAAGCCCCTGATAGCTGGGAATATATCTGGGAAAAGTCATCACAAATTCTGATATCTAACACAGACTACTCAATGTTAGTCTTCGATAGAGGAAGGCAGGAGCTTGGAAGACTTAGGGTGCACCCCAACTTACCACTTTTCTGGGCCCCTCTGCTTGGCTCTGAGCTTTCTACAGTTCAGCTATCCCTGTCATACACATAAAATGAGACCTACCCCCACCACTCTCCAGGTTCTTCCATGGAGCAAAAGAAATTCGAGATATGAAAATGCAAAGAATTTTATTATGAGATTGTAGCGAGACTAACACCAAATTATGCTAGGTGCCTAACCCTTATTAGGTACTTACTACAAGCCAGGCTCTCTGCAAAGTGCTCCACTTACATTATCTCATTTAATCCTTATTTTAAAAGCCATGAAGAATCCAGGTGTGGTGGCGCACACCTGTAATCCCAGCACTCGGGAGGCTGAGGCAGGAGGATCGTTGCAAGTTCAAGAGCAGCTTGAGCTACAAAGTGAGCTCAAGGCCAGCCGGAACTGCATAGCAAGACCCTGTCTGAAAAATATAAAAACCTCAAAGGGTGTTTTTGAATTCTACATATGAAGAAATTGAAGTCCTAACAGCTTCCGAAATCTGCCTCAGTTCCAACTGTAAACAGGGAATCTGCACATAGCACTGTGTGACCCCAGCACCGATGCACTCTTAACCACCTGTGCCTCCTCCTGCCCGAAGCCTCATTTCAGCCGGCTTCTTGGAGGAGCCATCTTCACGTGGAGATGACTGGTTGACTGGCTAATAATCAAGGCAGGAACATCACAGTTCCTCTCCTACCCGTGCCTCTGAAGCTCACTAGCATGAATTCAGAGTTCATGAGACTACAGCTTTCCCTGGTATCAAGATAGTTGGGAAGAACCTAGATTGTGTAGAGAAGCCATTTCTACAAAGAACACTACTGTAGTTACTTTGCGTTACTACAACAAAGTGCCTCACACAACTAGCTTTATAAAGATGAAAGGCTGATTTAGCTCGCAGTTTGGGAGAATCAAAGTCCAAGGTGGAGCCGCCCCTTGGCTTGGTCCCTGGTGAGGGCAGATATTGTCACATCATGGCAGGAGCAAGGGATAGGGTGCACAGTCACCTCTCAGACTGGAGCAGAAAACTGAGGCCTGTGATGCCCTTGAGGACACCCTGCCTGTGACAGGGACCTCCCCCAAGTTCACACCCCTTGAAGTTCCATCTCGTCTCATGGTGCCATTTCACAGATGACGCCTTCGTTACCGTCTCAGATTAAATAATCACTCTCCCAACAGTAGCGCATCCTGACCACTGCCTCACAGCAGTTCTCCCAGGACCTCAGTGCTGGCATCTCCGGCCCACGGTCTGCTCCCTCTCACCAAAGCTTCGTCTTTGCCTTCCACTCCTGGGCACAGCGCAGGCAGCTCTTGAGTGTGCAAAGGCTGGGCAAGGAGAGGTTGGTGTTAACAAAAGCTCTTTTCAGTTAGAAAAGGCTATTAAATTGATCTGCAACACACTAAGGCTGGCTCTGGAGGTCCCCCATTACGAAGGGCTTTTGTGTGACAGTGTGGGTCCCCGAGAGGGCAGCATTAGGAGGTGGTGGAACCCTGAGGAGGGGACTCTTGTGAAGGTTAAGTCTCTCAAGCTGTGTCCTGAAAAGAGATTGTCAGATCCCAACTCTTCTTCTGGCTCTTTCTCTGCATTGGACCATGAGGTAAACCAATTGCTCCCCCAAACTCCCCACTACCGTATGTTGTCTTATCACAGGCCCAAAGCAAAAAATCTGCCTGTGCATGAACTGAAACTTCCAAAACTGTAAGCCAAAATAACCTTTCTTGTTTATAGGCCAATGATCTCAGGTATTTTGTTACAGCAACAGAAAGTTGATATCCCACCTTAAAACAAAAACCAGATTTAAAATTTTTGTCTTTGTTTCCACATCAAAAAATACTGTCTCCTAAGTTTTTATGTAGAATTTTACATCAGTTACTATGGAGTTGGTTTACCAAGTTTTTGTCTTGTTCTTCAGAAGGCCTTTATTTTTGACAAAGTGGTTTTCAATTTCAAAGGAACAAGAAAAATATGTTTGGTGCCTACCCCAGAGATGCAGGTAGCTATGTCCTTAGAATTTCTTTGGACAATCAAAAACAACAATGGTAATTGGGCATTTTCATTATTGTTTTCTTGGATGCTAAGATTAACTATTATAAGAAAACATCAAAACATAAATGTTGATTATTTTTTTAATATCTGACTATGCATGAGTAGTTATTTTTATCTTGAATATGTACACATAAAGTTTACTTCTGCAAACAGGCATTTCCAAATCCTAAGTTCTAATCACTTCACACACATACACACACACATACACAGAGTATTTGCATCAAAGATAAGGAACAGAGCAGACAAATCAATCTGACAGGTAATTTACCATTATAGCTTGATTTCATCAGTCTAGCCACAATGCATTATGAACCAGGAAAATTAGGCAAGTCAAGGGAATGATAGTATCAGTGTTTAATGTTTATTTTCCATTACCTGGCAGCACAATTATTCTCAATAAAATATAACCATTCTCTAGGAGAAAAACTTTAAACAGTTCAGCTAATAAAATGGTACTGCTTAAGTTTCCAGCAGACTTGGCAACTTAGAGGAGACAGGTGTGATGACAGGTGTGACACTAGAAATCCATGCATATTGATCACTGCATTTGGGGGAGATGAAGGGAAACAAGACATTCTCTCTGCAAACAGCTTCATTCATTCAATGAAAGATGTTTCTTGCCTTACTTACCTTTTTTGAGTGTTATATAAAATGAGTTGATGGTTCTGCTTTAGTTATCCCAATCCAAAACAACGTAGACAAAAAGTCATTGAAAGTTTTATATCCGTATGGGATGTGTTAATAAATGTCATACGTAACTCTGATCACCAAAACCCAGATATAAATTTACTTGACAATGACTGAGACAACACTTTTAACAGATGCCCCTGCCTATCAGACTTTCTGGAAATTGAATTTTTGAACACAGGCAGGTTGCTTGAGATAAGCTTCAGAACAAATATTGTTTTCATATGGGGAAATTTTTCTTTCCAATGATCTGTTTGGAAAGAATAAAGAAATATACCTCTGAAAACTTTGATTCCTTACACTTCAAATGTGATTTAAATGTTCCCGATTTTGCTACTGTGTTCCCTTTAACCAGCTAAAAACCAAATGAGCTTTAGTTTTAAAATGGTGTTTTCTAAGACATAAAAAGACAGTAATGAAAATAATGCCAATGTCAGAAGGGATGAGATGGGGCTATGGCCTGGGCACATCTTCTCCAAAGGTCCGCATGTTAAAGGATTGTTCCTCAGCTTGGCGCTACTGGAAAGTGGTAAAAACTTTAAGAGGGGAGGCCTGGTAGGAGTACTTATGTCTCAAGGGCATGGCTTGAAAGGAAATTGGGGGATCGTGGTTACTTTTGCTCTTTCACTTCCTGACCACCATGAGGTGAACAACTTTGCTTCATCACACACTCTTGCCATGATCTTCTACCTCACCACATGCCCAGAAGCAATGCAGCCAACGGACCATGGACTAAAACATTCAAAAACGTGAGTCGAAATCTTCTCTCTTCACGATCTGATTCTTTCAGATATCTGCTGCAGTAACAATATTAGTAAGGCTAACACAAGTCAGAATGTGAGTCCTGGCTCATTCCGCCACAGAGAAGAATCAGTGAATGGGTTGGTATAGTGAGAACAGTAGAACATAATAAAGCAGTTATGAGGGCTACAGCCTACAGAAAACAAAGCATTGAATGCATCCTTTTCATTCTATATTACTTTAACAGCACCAAACTACAATTAACTTCAAAACTTATCCAGAGGCAGAGGAACAATTTGGACAAAACTAAACTGTCCAAATCCTAACAAAAGTACCACTGGTCCCCAATTTACAAAGTGTTGCCTCAATAAGTTTCCCACATTACAATAGAGCAATAGACATGTCCATACAATTGTTTCACTTTCAATACAGCCTTCGATTACATGAGATACCTTACACTTTATTAGCAAATGAGCTGTGTGTGTTAGAAAATTTTCCTCAACTGTACGCTAATGTAATTTTTCTGAGAACAATTAATCAGGCTAGGCTAAGCTGTGATGTTTAGTGGATTAGTACATAGCAAATGTACTTAAGTTGAGGAATATATACATACACATATGTATTCAGGACAGAATGTCTCTCAGTCCACACAGCAACCATCTGGTGGTCAGAACACCAGGCAAGTAAGAAAGCATGAGACCATCTCAAGAAGTTGGGTTTCTTGCTGCGATTTCAGGTTGGTGGCATTTTTACATTCAATTAGTTCACACATTGGTCTCCATTGGATACTATATTGGTCCACTGAGTTGCGCTCATTTTCCAAAAGTTGATGTATTCCACTATGCAACATCATAAAAAAATCAGATTTAATATCATCACTAATCTAACTCTGCTACTTTTTGGCACTCCTGGTAGTTATTGAACAATTGTATATTTGTCTAGAAGTGTCAGAAGCTAACTTTATTTATTTATTTATGTATTTTTTGTCTTTTTGAGACAAGGTCTCACTATGCAGTTCAGGCTGGCCTTGAGCTCACTTTGTAACCCAGGCTGGTCTCAAGTTTGTAACGAAACTCCTGCCTCAGCCTCTCAAGTGCTGGGATTACAGGCGTGCACCACCATGGCCGGCCGCTATCTTTAAACAATGAAACTTTGTTTACAATTTCACCAAAGCCTTTGCTGTTTTCCAAATTGTATAACAGCATTTCTTTCATTGACCAACATTTTTGTTTCCCCTTAGGTTAAGAAAAAATTACCCACTGAGACATCTGAATGTTTTCTCTACCACTTATCAAACATTATACTGAAATGTTCTGGGATTCCATCTGCAAGCTCTGGTCCTGGAGATACTAATTTTTAAATTTTTGGCTTCTTTCCATGACTTTTCTTGGCCCTGTAATCCCATCTCTACATTATTTTATTCGGTCCCAAGTGAAGATAATTCTGCTTGCTGGGGATGTAGGCATTGTAATTCTTGATCTGAAAATAGCTTACTTACAAATAGGTACCTTTTGTTGACTCACATTTTTTTAAAATTCATGATGATCTTAAACCCTCTTAACATTTTCAAAAATGTGTGCTGTCATATGACTGCTTTGATAATATGCTCCACGTAAATTTTTCCTTTGGCTTCTCATGCAAGCATACAAGTTTATTTCATTGCTGCTTTCCCATTTGGTCTCATTAATTGTACAGTTGAAATCTCACTTTTCAAATACTTTCCCAAGAATCTATGTGACATTCATTTTAAATTCTCGAGTCATAAGACAATTATCTCTGATCTCACATATGGCTAACTAAACCTAGCACGTTTCATTTTGTTATTACGGACTTCGAGATGACAGAATACTTGTTTCCCGGGTATCCCATCATTTCCAGACAAATACCAGTTCTTTCTTATTTGTTAACATTGCCCACATAGCTGCTGCCTCCTGAAAGCACCAGCAAGGGGAGACTTGATTCCAGGACCCCACTTCCAACAGATGTCAGGATAGTTAAAGGCCCTTAATTGTACAAACGTTTCTGTGTGTACCACACAATCTACATTAAACGGACATCACCCCAGTCTTCCAAATAGCCAAGTGGCATCCTGTCATTATTCTAAGTGACATGTATCTCCTTTTGGCTTCATCGACTCATGATGCTGCCAACCCTCAGATTCACAGCTTTCTTTCCAAATGACTGGTGGGTTCATATGTAACACAACTCATCTCTCCTATTCTGCCTCATTTGGACCTAAAAGACTTGTCATTACAATTATGAATTCTATAAGCTGTTTTGTTGTTGTTGTTGTTGTTGCTCTGGCCATGCTGGGGACTGAGCCCAGAGCCTCATACAGGCTAGGAAAACACTCTGCCACTGAGCTCAACAAATTATTTTCCGAAGTTTTGCAACATCTGCAGAATGTGTAGCTTATGAACATAAGGTTCATCTTATCTTTTAAATACTGAGCATCACAGACACCTGATAGCAAAACATGGGTCCAAACAGCCTGTATTGTGAGGCTATTCTTGTATATCACTGCCACCATCGCACTTCTATTATACAAGTTCTTCCACTCTTCAGTTCAGTGACCATTTGTGGACTTTCTTGTCATGTGTGGTTTATTTCAAGTCACTTTAAAATTTAAGTCATCTTGATCAGTTTAGTTTCCTGCCATTATTTCCAGCCTTTATGAACATCGTCCTCTCCCAGGAATCACTTGTCCTGTTACTGCCATATGAACAATAAAACAAGTAACATTTACTATGCACTTACTATGTGTCCAGGAATGTGATTTTAATAACAACACAAAATACATACACACATCAAAGTAAATTTTATTAATATAAATATGTAGTACTCTATTGAAAATTCCATATAAGCATTTACTGTTTTTATTTTCTCTCAAATGCTTGTATCTGAAGCTATCTTATGATTGCAATTGATTAATGAATGTAATCTGGAATGAACGTTGGTTGATATTTTCATTCATTAACAAGACAAAAAAGAATGATCAACACGTGTCAGATCTTCACGTTTGCCAGTGATATCTGACTTTCTTACTAAATCAGGTCATAGTTTCTGAATACTGCAATACTTCCTCATTTTTTGTGTTAGTCACAGTGTAATGCTTAGTGACATTTTTAATTTTTATCTACATTAATACTTTTTCTATCATTTTCTTAAGTCTAGACAAATCAAAATAATCGATCCCTGATTTGGTCTAAATACTGCCTCCACGGCTAGTTTCAAACTACCATGGTGTCACTAAATTTAAAACTGGGGAAAGAGATGTGATGTACATCAATGTATAGTATCTTCATCACAAAGCCAACACAACCGCAACAGCGTGGGTACCAGTAGTAAGTAACCGAGAACTCAGTTTTGACTATTGCTTTTGTTTTTAATGATATTCAAGTCTCAACTGGAAAAAAATAGAGATCTTTCTTCCTTACACTGTTACCTGTTGAAGAAGCCAGGCTTTTGGAACCACAGAGCTTCCCCCAGTCTGGATCTTCTCGAGTTCCATATTCAGGATGTAATTGTCTCATTTCCTGAAAGACACATTCAGAGCCAGATCCAGATTCAAGGTCGCTTCATGTGACAAGACCATAAGAGGCCTTGCTTTCTTCCATTAAGCAACATGTCTAGTTACTTCTATTTTTCTAGTTATTTCTAAGAGAACACCTAGTTATATCTATTTTTATCACACTGTCAGCCATTGATTCTTCCTATATTCATTTGATGGAGTATAATACTTCATCATTTTTCAGTTATTAGTTGGAAGGCTTTATTATCAAAGAAGGCTTTATTATCCAATGGTCATGTCCATGCAGAAAGGCAAAATTAATGCCTTTTCAAGTTTTTGAGAATACATGAATTTGTTCCCTCTCATCATTCTAAGGTGGCCAATTCTGGTTTTAAATAATATTATGAATTCATGAGTTTAAACATACTAGTGGGGTTTCAACTTATGATTATTATTACTGAAACTCAAACTATCCCAAAAAGTCAGTAGGATTCTCTTAGTTTCCAAAATCTTCTTGATGAGATCCTGATGCTATTTTAGAGCTGGTATGATGAGGCCTCCCAGGGTCATCTTGTGATCTCCTGTGCCACACCTAGAGTCAGACGTAACCCCAAAATCAGACTTTTTTTTTTTTCTGGTACTAGAAATTCAACCCAGATCCTTCACACTGAGCTCATGTCTGGCCCTCTTAAAAATATTTTATTTTGAGACAAATTCTTGCTAAGTCCAAATTTGCTCAGGCTGGGTTCAAACTTGTGATCCTCCTGCCTCTGCCTCCCAATGCTGGAATTGCAGGAATGTGCCACCATGCCTGGCCCAATGAGAAATTACATTGTAGGGTCAAAACTCAGTTCCTAAGGCTGCTCCCTTAGTTGGTCATATTTTCCTAGGTTTTTTGACTGGACAGTAAGTCTTATATGCAAGTATATTGATATTGCATTGATACTCCCAATTCAAAATAAAAACCCCAGAGGGTTTAATTACAGCTGTAACTTCTTCATTCCATCCAGAGAATTCTCATCCTCAAAAGACTGCGGATGATACAATTAGAATATCCCCTATGTAGAAGGAAATGACCACTCTTAATCTATTATCATGATTTGAAATTCAGATTGTATTAATAGTTCCAATTAGTTTCATTTTATTCTGATTTGTTTGATTTTATTATACTTGATGGCATGGACAGCTATTTTAAAGATAAAATATATAATTGCAGCCATCGAGGATGTCCATTTATCTTGTTTAGAAACCCTGTATGGCTTTGTTTTGATTGATTTTACTCTATTCTGTGTGGTTGGACTGTAATATGTCTGAAGGTGTAGGCAATTATTCTGAAGATAACAAATATGGTAGCCAATGCTGTTTTGCTAATATCTTGAAATTCTGTATTGCTTAGATGGTTCTGCTTTGTTTTGTTTTGTTATGTTTTGTTTTGTTTCTACTGTTTTAGTTTGTTGTATTTTGTTTGATTTTACTTATCCCTGATGGTATGGGCAGGTATACTGCAGATAACAAGAGGCATTATGGTAGCCTTATCCATTGCTTTTTACCCTGTTTAAAAGTCATGTACCATGTTTATTGCTATGTTTTGATTGACTTTACTCTGTTTTGTTTGGTTGTATTCTTTTCAAAATAAAAAAAATGAAAAAAAAAAGAATATTCCCCATGTACACACTTGTTTCCTCTTCTACACACACACATATCAGAATACCACCACCATGACTCAAAAATATTAAACTTTTGCCTATATTCTTTTAATTGTAAAAAGTGAGCAAAATTTTCATTTGTCAGGGCATGCTGTCATTATGAGCTATATTTTCTCCCTACTGCTCCTCATGGTTTATGTGTCCCCCGAGGTCCATGTTCCTATTAAAGAATTGGCCCCCAGTGTGCAGCTTTTGGGAGGTGGTGAAAACACTAAGAGGTGGTCCCTGGGTGACTCTGGGACCCCCTCTCAGCCCCTTTGCTTCCTGAGACGGGACATGCTCTGCAATGAGCTCACCATGGTGCGCCGTCTCACCTGAGGCCTAAAATCAGGCCTGAGTGGGACCGTAAAGCGAATGCATTGAGTAGATGCTCTCTCGTCGGCATCGTGACACCTGGTAGCACACATTGTGTCAGTCTTAAGAGAAGGACTTGTGAGAAGAGCATTTTCCTTAAACACTGGTAACAATTTGTGCCCTTTATGCTTAAAATTTGGTTTTGTGGATTGAGTATCCTTGGCTTGAGAATCTTAACTATATTGCTCCGTTTTTACCTGGTATAGAAAATACTGTTGTTGAAAAATATATTGAGCCAGGGATTTAGCTCAGTGGCATAAGTGCCTGCCTGGCAAGCACGAGGTCATGAGTTGGATCCCTGGCACCAAAAAAAAAAAAAAGAAAAAAGAAAAAGAAAAAAATCTGTTAACACATTTTCCCTTACAAATCAAGAAATACTTCCATTTCTTGACAGCCAAGAAGTTTTACTAAAAATGTCCAGGTGTTGGTTGTTTTAATTCAGTATTAATTATTCTTTCAATACATTATTTTTTAATTTCAGGAAAAATATACTCAAATATTAATTTTTAGTTTCTTTTGCTCGCCTTGGTCTTACATTGACTTTACCTGTCTTCACTGTCACTTTTCTTTAAAAATCTTTCAATTTTTCATTTTTAAAAATGTTCCCTTTTCACACTTTTTTTTTTCTTTTTGAGACAGGGTCTCGCTATGCTGTTCAGGCTGGCCACGCACTCACTTTGTAGCCCAGGCTGGTCTCAAACTCGCAATGACCCTCCTGCCTCAGCCTCCCAAGTGCTGGGATTACAGGTGAGCACCACCATGCCTGGCTCAACACCTATTTCTTTTAAAGCGTCATATTTATCTGCTGTTTCTAGTGTACAATTCTGAAGTATTTTTAGGTGTAATTTTTTCCTAAGTCGTTCACTTTACTACAAATTTCTGACATGTTTTTTTTGGTCTTTTTGAAACAGTTCTCACTATGCAGTTCAGGCTGACCTTGGGCTCACTTTGTAGACCAGGCTGGTCTTGAACCCGCAACGATCCTCCCAGCTCAGCCTCCCGAGTGCTGGGATTACAGGAGTGCGCCACCACTCCTGGCCTCTTATGTTGTTCTTGAGTGTCCTGTCCTTTCACAACAGTACATTGCAGTTTTGTGGGTGTCTGACATCCTCCTATTCTCGAGTGATATTATTCCGCTGTTCTTTTTATTATGTATACTTTATATGACTTCAATGCTGCTATTTTGCTTCTTTCATGCAAAATTAACTTTCCTAAAGCTTTGGAGTCAGCATCCTGGAAAACTGTTGGCAAGAGTTGGTTCCTGCACTGTGATTAGCAGTACGGAGCTCGCAGCCTGGCGTTTCCTGGCTCGAATTCCCTTTCCCGTTCTGATCCAGACCTCTTTCACCCACTGCTTCCATCCTGGAATTACCAAAGCTGGCCTGTCCGTGGGCTGAGCTGATGGTGATATTGAGGTTGTCCTTCCTTCCTCTCCCTGGCAGAAACAAATACCATGCAGACATTGGAGGTGTTAGTGCTCTGCTTCTTGCTGCTTGTATTTTGGGGGTTTGGGAGGATACCCTGCCACCTTGTTTTATTTTTAAAATTATGTTGTTGTTTGAATGTGGAAATTCAAAAATTATGCTGTCATCACCCTCTCCCTATTTTCCACACACTTTAGTTTTAATATGCAGGTATAATGTGAGTTATGTGGCCACTACAGCTGTTAAATCCGTGCTCTTCCTGACACGTGGGTGCAGCATGCGAGCCACAGGTGTTCTGTTTTGTGCCAGGCTGATCCACCTGCTGGTCAGAACCAGGCCTCGCCTGTGCAAGCTATGCTTCATCAAAGCCTTCAACATCTCCGCTAACACACTTGCCTTATTTCACCCCAGCAAGTTCTCGAGAATTACGTCATCTTCAACGCATGCTGCCCGACTGAGTCGCAATACAGCTGGGCCCAACCTCAGTAGTCTGGCAAGACCACAAGACCAGTACCTGACTTGGAAGAAAAGGTAAAGCAATGCTGTGATGGGTCATTCTGAATACTGGAGTGAGCGATATGGCAGTCGCATATAACCAGTCTCAGATCTGTAAGTTTAACAGCAGAGATTCTGTTTGTTTTACTCACCACTCTTATGCCCAGAGATGAAGGCAAAGCTTGAGATTTAAACACCTAAAACAAACTCAGCAAATACGCAGTGAATAAAGCAGCTCTTCCTGGTATATTAAACTCTTCCCAAAGTCTCCTTCAGTAAATGCTTCCCGTTATTTAAAATTGCAGTCATGTTGTGTGACGGTGTCCTGCAGAACTTGATGCCAAACGAACCTGCTACAAGCACTACCCCGGATGGTGTGATGAGTGCGGTGTCCAGCCACTAACGGGCAGTACTCAGGGTAATCAGTCTGGCTAATGTTAATGGGTAAGACAGGAGCATGCCTAGAAAGGGCAATCGTAAGATGTAACCAGGTATCAGATCCAGTTTCTTAACGTAAGGGCTGAATTTTGGGAACCTCGTAGTGAGTTTCTCATAGTTCAAGGAAACCAGGACTTCCCAGTATGACAGAAGAGATCTAGTTTCCTTCTCAACACTGCTGCGTTGGCCTCCCTACAGGTCATTGA
Source organism: Cuniculus paca (assembly GCA_004365215.1). NCBI lineage: Eukaryota > Metazoa > Chordata > Mammalia > Rodentia > Cuniculidae > Cuniculus > Cuniculus paca. The sequence continues at coordinate 5,033 of RJWT010006684.1, read as the reverse complement.
TGCTTGTTTCAAGAAAACTGGACACTTACAAGTGCCTCAGCAAATCCTACGACAGTCTCTGAAAGCCACCACTCAACTGTCAGAAAGCAACTGCTGGGATGTGGACACCAGTGGAAGAGGAACAGGAAGAAACAGCATCTCCTGTTTCAACGCACTTACTGAGAAAATGAGAGGAGTTAGGAGTCAATTTTACTAGAGGACAAAGCTTCTTCACCCCAATTTGTTTAAATTAAATCTAAACTGAAGCACTGCATCAATGGGTTAGTAAGTAAAGAACACACTATATTCCTTACATAGAAAATGTAAGCCGTCTATTAACAGAATACTTCACAACAGGGTCGAAAATATCTCAGTAGCAGCCTCTTCAACTGAAAGCACTGTCAATTATGCTTATGAGTACTACCTCTAAGAGAATTTGGCCTGGGATCTTTAAAATAAATCAAATGCTATTTTGTTTAAAAACAGAAACAAAAAATGCTAATCACCACCTGCTCTAAGGTCTCTACTGAAGTCATATCCCATACTTAGCAAACAGCTGGTGAAATCCTGTGCAAACATACCAACCAGTTTTGAGACTACCAGTTAATTTTTCTTTACTCATGGCTAGGAGTCAGCTTCCCACCTAACTTTCTGTTAAGCAGGTTTCATCTTTACTAGTCCACAGAGGCCATTATTAAAGTCAGAAGTAAGTACAAATTATGTAGTTTGAAGCCCAAGAGAAAGTTGCAGTTAGAATCATTTCTTTCATTGTTTAGAGACACAGTATCTAAAGACTGTAGAAAAGTTTTCCCATCAAAGTGATTTCTAAAATTTAAATGTTGCACTATTACCACACAACTTCTGAAATACTATCTCAGTATAGCATTTCAAAATTTCTGAGAGAAAAATGTCAATTGAGGATTCCTTGAAGGCAGTTTCAAACTGGTTTTCATTTAACTACAAGCATTCTGTTGGAATTTAACTGGAAGTTAAAACACATTTATTGCCCTTTCAGCTCCTGAATAAGCATACTGTGTGACTGTAACAAAAATGTTTCTCTCCTTAAACACGTAACCTATGAGACAATAATGAAGACTCATGATTCATTACATAATACTTTGGGTCTTCTAAGATAGCACTGTTGAGCAAAATTTGCTGAGGATGGAAATGTCCTACATCTGCACTGCCCAATATTATGGCCACTGCATTCTGTGTCATTATCAAGCTTCAAGAATGTAGTTACTGTGACAAAGTTAATTAAATTTTTGTTACTTAATTTTAATTAAATTGTTGAATGGAAATTGCTGCATTAGATACTAATCTTATTTATCATCTGAAAACCCACCAGACTGGTTTCCACAGTGATCTTATGATCTTACATTCTCACCAATGAGGGAATATAAATTGGCACAAGGGTTCCAATTTTTCTGTATTGCCATCCACATTTTTAAAAATAGCAGTCAACTAAAGGATGTGAAGTGGTAGCATATAGTTTTAATGTGCATTTCTCTAATTAGTAATGAGCATCTTTTCATGTATTTATTGGCTATTTGCATATCTTCTCTGAAGAAATGTGTATTTGAGTCCTTTAGTTTGCATCAGCTTTTGTTTTCTCCTCTATATATTCTATGTATCAATTCCTTATCAGGTATGGTTTTCAAATATGTCCTCCTATTTTAAGGGTTGCCTTTTGGACCCTGCTGATGTGTTTTTGTTTTTGTTTTTGTTTTTGGGCACAAGGAATCCAACTCAGGACCTTGCGCTTGCCAGGCAGGCACTTGTGCCACTGAGCTATATCCCTGGCCTGATAATGTCTTTTGAGGAACAAAAACTTTAAATTTTTAAGTCCAAATTTTTTTTGAATAGCAAATCTCAAAGATTTGTCTATATTTCGTCATAATGATATTAGCCACACAGTAGCATGGCCAAAATATGGAAGCAACCTAAGTCCACTGACAGATGAATGGATCACAAAATGATATATACATACCAAAGGGTATTATTGTCTTAAAAGTGAATGAAATTGTGTGACACACTAAAACATGAATGGCTTTTGAGGACATATTAAGTAGAAATAAAACGACACAAAAAACAATACTGTATGTTTCCACTTAGATGAAGTCGTCAAAATCAGAGACAAAAAAATGGTAGCTCCTTGGAGCTGCAAAGGAATGAGGAGTTACTGTTCAATGGATACAGAATTTGTCTTATAAGATGAAAAGTTATAGAGATGGACGTTGGTGGTTTCACAACATTAGGAATATTTAATACCACTGAATTGGTTAAGATGGGAAATTTTATGTCATGTGTATTTAATCAATAAAAACTTTAACCACCACATATAGCTGGTGACTATAGCATTTGAACAGTACTGTTCTAGAACATAAATTATAGCAGATACCCATTAATAAAGAGATTAATGTACATCATGACCTGTCCAGGAACATCAGTGGATAGAAACAGGTCCAGAGTTCAAGTTTGATTATCTGCCAGACCAGGAGAAGAATGCTGGTTCATGTTCTACACAACTAAAAGTAGACTGATGAGCAATAACTACCTCATCGCCTCTATATTTGTACAATGTATAGAATGTGCATATTTTATAAACAAAAACACAAAAACTCAGCCTGAAAACAGATGACAAAACAAGTTATGTCTTATTATTGAACACGCTAGCATATGCTACACACACACACACACACACACACACACACACACACACACACAGAGGCAGTTTAGCTGGTAGTTGGTTCAGCTGCTGCCAGCTGTGTCCCGGTCTGTTACAGAGTGGATCTCAAGTGTCCTCCAAAGGCCTATCTGTTGATGGCTTTGTCTCCAGTCCACGGTATTCCATAGGGAGGTGGGGAACAAGAGATAGAAGAAGAAAGGTCACTGAGTGTGCCCTTTAAAGGTATTGCAACTCTGGCCTTCTCATTTTTGGCATTCTGGCTGCCCTGAAGTGAGCAGGTCTGCTCCTCCACGTGCTCCCCACCATGATGTTGTCTCACACCAGCCCCAAAGCAACAGGACCAAGCAGTCATGAACTGAGAGATCTGAAACCGAGCCAAAATAAATGTTTCCACCTCATAAGTTTATCTAGTCAGGTATTTTGTCAAGGTGATGGAAAGCTAACACACGGACCAAAAATATTAAGTGGAAAATTCCAGAAGTAAAGAATTTCTAAGTTTTAAATTGAGCACCATTCTAAGCACATTTTGAAATCTTGTGCCATCTCACTTGGTACCACACAAGACAATAATTTCTTGTGCAGTGCATCCACATTATATATACTACCCACCAGTTAAAGTCACTCAGTAGCAATCGGAGTTCTCTCCCCTGTATCACAGTACTTGTAACTCTTATTTAACAATGGGCCCAAAGTCAAGTGTAGTGATGCACAGGAGGCATTAGGGAAACTAAAACTGATTAACTCTAGAACTATGTATGTCGTAATGCAGTGGAACACATTTAAAGAAACAAAACAACAGTTCCTTAGCATCCTTAGGGGATTGGTTCCAAGATAAATTACCTCATCCTCACCACTTGGTAGATACTTCTTATATAAAATGGCATAGTATTTGCTTATAACCTATGCATATGTAACATATGCACGTCTTCCCGTATACTTTAAATCATTTCTAGATTACTTATAATACCTAAGACAACGTAAATGCTACCTAAATAGCTGTCATATTGAATTGTTTATGGGATAACAAGAGTCTGTACATGTGCAATCAGATGCAGTTTTCCTTTTTTTGCAGCACCGGGGATTGAACTCACGACCTCCTGCTTGCCAGGCAGGCACTTAGGCCACTGAGTTAGATCCCTGGCCCTGGTGTTTTTGAGACAGGGTCTCACTATGCCATTCAGGCTGGCCTTGAGCTCACTTTGTAGCCCAGGATGGTCTCGAACTCTCACCGATCCACGTGTCTCAGCCTCCCGAGTGCTGGGATTACAAGCGTGAGCCACCATGCCCAGCTCAGTTTTCCATTTTTTTCAACTAGTTATGGGTTGAAAATATTCACAAATGTGGAACCCCTGTGGTTATTCATGATTTAAACTACCACCAAAGGATACAGAATGTATTTCCATGAAAAAAGGGGGCACTACTACCCTTTAATTGATCACAAACTTTAAATAAAAATAAGGTAACTAATAAAAACACTGGTGTCTTTCAGCCTGGGGTTCATTGTGTCAGTGGCTTAAGCGTATGACTCCAGGCACTCACCATCGATTTGGGCCTTAGTTGTTCCATTAAAATCTGTGAATGTGAAGGGCTTTATTGGTCTTTTCCTGCCTTATCAAACAGACTATGAGTTGCACTTGAGCATCTATAATTGCTACTTTCTTGCCTAAATATAAACTCTCAAAATGCCCAGGAGGAAAAGGGAGCCTTGAATGCTGTGCAGAATCTACCTGGTCACTACATTAGCACTTTACAATGGTTCTGATTTGTATCTCTCCATTTGCTTGTTTTTTCTTTTATCTCAAACTAAAGTTGCACTGAAGAGGACTACATTGGTTACACTGGAATGCTACTTAAAAAAATAAAAATAAAAACTATGCCCCACCTCCAATACTGCTGATAATAGTACAGTTTGTCATTCTGATGTTTCTATGGATTTCATCAACAATGTAAGGTTCATGTCAACATTACCATTTTCAATGTTACATGCTGTATGAGCCATAACTATAAGAATGATCTGAAAGATCTGTTTACCAGCATCAATAATTAAACACGTTTACCAAAGGTAGTTTTTCTAAAAGCATTGAGACAAAGTAAAAGGGAATGGGGCACGGGGAGGGGGTGTCAGAAAAAATGAGAAACCAGACTTTTCTAAATATGTATTGTAGCGGCTAAACAGTTACCTTGTTCTACAAGTGCTCTTTTTCAGAGTACTCTGAAAGTGCTTTTTTCTTTCCTTTCTTTTTCTTCCCTTATGGGAGAAGTGAAGCAATGAAGAAAATGAAAGTGTTCATTTAAGTGCTATCCTTGCATAAGGCTAATGTGTAAAAGCTCGATCCAGCCGACTCTACTTACAGCCACCAGTGGT
>RJWT010006683.1:0-28749 GCA_004365215.1 Cuniculus paca | reverse complement strand
AGTATCTTGTTTTTCCATTAATTTTGAAGGAAAGGTTTCCAGGGTACATGAGTCTGGGTTGGAAGTTGTTTTCTTCCAGGACTTGCATTACTTCACTCCAGCCTCTTCTTTATTTGATGGTTTGTGTTGAGAAGTCTGTTGTGATTCTGATGGATTTTCCTTTATAGGTGATCTGTTTCTTTTCTCTAACAGCTTTTAATATTGTGTTCTTGAGTTGAATTTCTGGGATCTTGATTTTTATATGTCTGGGTGTAGATTTGTTTTGGTTATGGCTAGCTGGAGTCCTATATGCCTCACTTATCTGAATGTCACTTTCTTTTTCCATGCTTGGGAAGTTCTCAGAAATTATTTCTGTAAATAGGGTCCTGATGTCATTTGTCTTGACCCCTACTTTTTCACTCACATTTTTGATTCTTAAGTTATGCTTCTTTGAGTTGTCTAGCAGTCATTGAATTGCTGCTTCCTGAGTCCTTGTTATTTTTAAGAGATCTTTCCTTTCATGACCACAAGCTGCAAACCTGTCTGCAAGGTTTGAAAGTCTAGCTTCAGTTTCTTTCAGGTGGTTTTGCCAACTTTCACTGGACTTTTTAATTTCCTGAATATCTCTTTGAATCTGTTTCATGCATTCTAAATCTCTCTTATATTGTTCAGTCATTGTTTCCCTCATTTCTCTATGTTCCCTTACTTTTTACCTGTGTCTTCTTTAGGGATGCTTAGTATTTCTTTTATTATGGTTTTCATTTCTTCTTTTACCTGGGATAGAATTTCTGTTCTAATTTCTCTTATAGCTTCACGAAATTGTTTCTTCATTTCAGTTGACATCACTTCGGACATTTCAGGTGTGCCATTCTCGATCTCTTCCATGTTTACCTCTCCTAGACTTGCACTGCTTGGGTTGGACACCAGAGATTACCCTCTCCCTCTTCATCTTGGCATATTCCTGATTTCTTCCACATATGTGGTTAGTGATTTCCCAGGCACCTCCAGCACTGGCCACAACTTCTCTGAAGCAAGACTGTTCAGCTTTTCTGGCCAGTGCTGGCCAGGGACATCTGACAGTGGGTGCCTGTGCCTCTGCACTGAGCTGGGTACTGACCCACCCAGAGTTTGCATGGGAGCAGAACTGGCCGGGGCCTGCAAATCTAAGCTGGTACCTAAGCGATGTTGTCTGGAATGGGCATAGGAGTGGAACTTCGTCCAAACAGCTTCTGCAGGTCCACCCACAGCCTGGAGCTGTCCAATGACTGTTTGGTTTTTTTGGCCAGTGCTGGCTACAAGTATCTGTTGGTGGGCACCCATGCCTCTGCCCTGAGCTGGGTACCAGCCCACAAGGGTCCCCAGCATTTGCATGGGAGTGTAACTGGCCAGGGCCTACAGATTGAAGCTGGTTAGGAACCTACATGATGTTGTCTGGAACACTCAGGGGAACTTGGTTCAAGCAACTTCTGCAGGTCTGCCCACAACCTGGAACTGCCGAAAGAAGCTGGCAGCAGTCCTGGCCCCAGGCATATCCTGCCTGACTCCAAAATGGCTCCTGGCCAATCACTCTGTCCTGTGCAGAGATTGAGTCCCCTGCACTCACCACCAACCAGCACCAAGCTCCATGTCTGCCACTTTCTTCCACCCCCACGCCTCTCCAAAGAAACCTCTGGGGTCAACCGCAGCTGTGACCACAACCATGACCACGACTGTGCATCTCCAGGCTCAACAGCTCTTCTGGCAGGGTGAGTTCGGCTCCAGGCTAAGGTGCTGCCAGCCACCACCTTCTTCTTCCTTTAAATTCTTCTTTTTATTCTCTCTGTGGGCTTTAATTCATATTTTAGATGCTACCTAGGTCCAGGGGACCCACTTCCTTCCTTCTTGTCTTCTCTATGATGTTTTATTCCAGCATCTGAAATGTTTCTCTCAGAGAGACTGTTTACTTTGCTGCTTACTGTTCCACCTTCTTTGATGTTCTCTCCACTCTATAGTATTTAAAACAAGCTGCCACCCACACATACACACGCTATCACAAATCTCTTCTCCAAACATTTTCTGTTCCTTCAAATTCTTCCCTAGAGGATATGGCTTCATATATGCTCATCACTCTGATCTTCCCATATTTTCCTTTATGTGTGATATCCACAGGAAGCATAATGTTATCACTGTGACATGACTGGGGCAATAGGACAGAATTATCCTCTCTTCCCTTCTGAACTCTGTATAGCCTAAGATTATTTTGTTCTTTGGTGACCACTGATACCTTAACTTGCAGTGATCTTGCCTCTACAATTGTTAGTCCCACACCATCTGTATCACAGATAAATGTTGCTTTATTTCCTATGTTTGTACACGTAGCCCTTGAGAAGCAGTTGTGGATCCTTAAATGTATTACTAATCAATTTCACCCTGTTAGATTCAGTGTTTTTTACTAAGTGGTAAAGATCTTTCTGGATCATCCAACATATTTACTATTCCTCCCAGATTTCTCCAATCTATAAATAAGATGAATCGTATTTATCCACATCATGGAATAAAACATTAAAGAAGGCAACAGCACCAAATTGTTTTTCCATGTTCCTTCACCATCTTCCTTCAGATAAGAATTATCTGACTATTTTGTCCATAAAAAGTCATACACCACTTGATCACTGCCTGATAGACATAATAGTAGCTAGACAGAAACAAGAGATGGTGGGGTACATCTTTCTGAGAAATTAAAGTCAATCCATATGCCCTATTTTTCATGAACTGCCCTGTTCACTTTCTCTTTGAGGTGTTCCCCAAGCAGCATGGTAATAGGTTGCTCTATGAGCTTACCAGACTCGTGTGGAACCTACTTCTTCCCTTTCTGGAAAATCAAAACAATATTAACCATCTTTAGTATCCCAGCTGCTCCTTTTCTCTCCAGATTCCTCAGCAACTGATCGTGATTTGATGTTCTCATTTTTAGTGTTTCTCAATGTCTGGGATAAACTGCAAACCAGAGAGATTTATTTCATTTTGGTTATCATATTAAACTTTCACTGTCCCTCCCTTATATCCTTTCAATCCCAAAACTATTGTCTTTGAGAAGACAGGAAGAAGGAAAAATTAGGAAATAAGCTTTTGTTTCCCTACATCATGATGCAAGACTTTTAGAGATCAAGTGCTCAAACTTCAGCCTCACCCCTTATTTCTTGCAAAGCACCAACACTGCAATTAAACCGAAATCCTGAGGTATTAGTTTACAAAGAAAAACAACTCTACACTAACATTTTTTGTCTTAAAAGAGAAACACAATAATATACATGTTATAGCTCGGTGACCACTGTGACCCATATTATCTTGCAATATGATGAAACAAATCCCAGGAGTCAAACCTGGACTTCTCCTTAACACATTCTTGCTTCTACAGTATAACTAGAAGTACATATTTATTGCCCACTATTTTAGTACTGGGAATTGAACCCAGGGCCTTAACACTTACCTATATTTCCAACCCTTTGCTTATGTTTTATTTTGAGACAAATTCACCCTAAGTCACTAAAGTACCCAGGCTGGGCTCAAAATTTTGATCCTCCTGCCTCAGCCTCCTAGAGTGATGAGATTCCATTATTGTACCACCACACCCCACTGCCCACAGTATCCTTTACTTTCTGATTTTTGAACATGATGTGGTTCATATTTGTGAAATTCTTATGTGTTTGTGACTTTGCATAACTGTGACAAAATATCTGAGAGGAAACAATTTAAAGGAGGAAAGATACGTTTTGGCTCGCGGCTTCATTGTTTCTGGGTCTATGGCAAGAACATCATAGTGGGGAGCACATGGTAAAGTAAAACTGCTCTGCTCATGGAAGACAGGAAGAACAGGAAAAGAAACAGACAGACAGAGACAGAGGCAGAGAGACAGAGAGAGACCAGAGGCAAGACATAGTCTTCGAGAGTATACCCTCAAGGATGTACTTCCTCCAACTAGGCCCCACCTCCGAAGTTTCCATCACGTCCTAATAACTCATTAAATTATGAATCCATCGATGGATAAATCCACTCATGAGATTAGAGCCCTCATGCTCCAATAACCCTTAAAATCACAAACCTCTAAACACCTTTACAGTAGAGACCAGTCCTTCAATACATGAGCTTTTAGGGAGACATTTCAGATCCAAGCCATAACACTTCACTTTCATCCTCGAGGAACTACACTTTAGTCAGGGCCACCAAACCCGCTGTCTGAGTTGGATGTCTTCCTGGCTCTGCCATAATACCATGTGCCTGCGCCTCATCTCCTTGGGAGCACACGCTGTAGCATATGCAGTATGGACCTAGTGAGGATCAGTGAGCGCTGGTCAAGGAATGCTGAGTAGATTCAACATGCAGGACTCTTCCTTAATGGGGAGAGCAAAGAAACAAATGAAAACACTCAAAGGACATTGGGAAGAGTTCCCAAAATGCAGGGCGCTTTTGCCTAAAACAAAAGATTTCATCAGGGATTTAGCCCAGTGGCTCAAGTGCTTGCCTGGTAAGCACGAGGTTGTGAGTTCAATCCCCGGTACCAAAAATAAATAAATAAATTTCCCATCGGAGATGATAGAGCATAGGTTGAAGAAGTTGTTACATCAGACTTGCAGGGACTTCGAATGCCAGCAAGGGAATATGGATGTCATTCGGTTTGAGCAGAGAAAGATATGCAAAAAATTTGTATTGTAGGCTGCATGGTGCTGGTAAATTAATCTGCACTTTTAAATTGTATTGGGATTTACCCTAAGAGATCACAGAATCGGATGTCAAGTGAGTCTCCAGGCTCAAATGCTCTAAATCTTCACAATGAAGTTGAGGTCGTTTAGGCATTGGGAAAAATAAATTCCTAGATCAAAATTTAGTTTTAATTATAAAATGAATAAAAATTGCTTAACTCATCTGAGAGCTTTTACAATTTATCTGTTTTCTTGTTTGAATAATCTTTTAAAAAGTCAGGACTTTCTAAAGTTGAAAAGGGAAAAGCAGTTTCAGATGACCCTTCAGAGAAATAAAATACAATTTATGTTATTGACTATAATACCTTATCACTGCTACCATGGAAACCAACAGCAGTTCTCCAACTCATTGTAACATGAGCCCACATATATATATAAATTAACAGTTCCTTCTTAAACCGGTCCTTGTTAAATGTGATCACTGGCAACAAAATCCGCCTGGTTCTGGAGTACCAAACAACACATTTTAAAATACCCTATGAACATGCGTGTCATTAAAGCATTTATTTGCCTTAGTTTCTTGTACATAAATTCCTGGTGTTTCTGCTTGAAAAGTGGTGACAGCTGAAACAGCAGGAATTCATGGACCAATAAATTATTCTTTAAAAAGGCATTCAGTGAAAAGTATATTAAATGAGCTCATATCTCAACCCTGAATAAAAAGAGGGCACCATTTGCCAATTTGTCCTGTTTCCAAATTACCCTCACCTCTCTTTAAGCTACTGTTTTACAAAGAGGAAATAGATACTGATGTCAGAGCTTCAGTTCGGTGTCCTGCAGTTGAGACCTGAGACTTGAGGCTCTAGGTCTTTTTTCAAAGCAGTCAGTGGATAAACAGAACACAGGAGGCTCTTTATAATTTAAGGAACTTGAATCTTGAATGATGTCAGTGGATGGAGATAATTTATACACATCAGATGAATAATTCAGATTGTTGGTTTTACTCTTTCTTTCCTTTGGCTTCTAAGACAAAAGTACAAGGTCAAATTCACAACTGCACCCATCTCTTCAAGTTGTAGGTAAAATACACATTGCTCTTTTGAATTAACCATCTTAAATAAAATGTGAACAACACTAGTTCAGTAGTGAATTTTATATTTGAGAGAAACTTCAATATACCTTTATTGGAGGGTTATATTCTTTTTCAGTCTTCACTTGCTACCATAACCTAATTCACTATGTTAACTTTCATTGCATCAGTCCAAGGGCTCTGAAAATGCTACACCAGATATTGGTCTGTGTGGGTCCATCCCATTCATAGCATAACCTTAAACCAAAAGCAGAACTTAGACTGCACTGTGAAGCAACTCCCCGAAGATGTGGCAAGGGGGTGGGTGGAGAGTGAGTTCACAATAAGTTTCAAATTTATTTTACAGGATTAAAACTGATGGTTTGTGTGGCACTATGAATATAGTGTGTGTGTGTGTGTGTGTGTGTGTGTGTGTGTGTGTGTGTGTTCTGTAGTATCAGCCTTTTCCGCATGGTGGTGCACAAGGAAAATGACAATTTTCATGTAGCAGCTGGGCTAAAAGAATGAGTCCACTGATAACTGGAAACCAGTCTTGGCTTTATGTGGCTATCTTGAGGCCTAAGGAAATCAATATCTTACTACTTCTGTAACACATTCACAACCCAGAGGCAAAAGCTAGAAAGCACTGTCAGGGAATAATTGTGGTATAAAAAAATTTAAAGTACAGCTAGAAGACAAATAAGCATATATTCTACCAATAGTTTTGTTGTAAAGGACCATAACAATTAACATGGTGTTGTGTAATATTTTAGGGTTCAATTTAAATCAAAATAAGACAAATGGAAGCCATTGAAAAGACTATGCAGCAATTAGTTACTATGGTTAGTGTCACTATTTCCTGCCTGTGAAAGTTTTCAGAAAATATGAATTCAGGAATAACCTCCAGTTGTATAATGAAGGCAGAACATGGAAATTATTTACTTAGATACTCCTGGCAGTGTTATTATTGAACTCAATCTGTATTGTTAAGTTACTTCGGGGTGAAGTGGATCAGGATTCTGCAATCCTTGACCCAGCTCAACTGTTGACGGGACTCTGAGTACTTCACTGACTCACTTTGTGCTTATATTTGACATCTTGAAACCAAAAAGAATAACCCCCTACTCCCACTTTGTTCATAGGAATAGAATGAAGAGAAACAAGGAGATAAAAGCCAACTCTGTGCTGAAAGAATAAGAAAGCTCAGCAGGGATAGGCTGGCTGGTTGCCCACAGCCTGCGATTTCCAGTCACAACAAGAGTGCTGCATAATTCCAACTTTCAGACATAAGTCTAGATCCACACCAAACACATCATAACAGTTCAGTACTACAAAGCAGAGATGTTCGAATCTCCCCACACAGGTGCTATTGGAATGGCACCCTCTGGCTTGTTTCATAGACGTCTCTCATTGACATCACATCTACCCCCAGACATGTGACAAGGGCTTGTTCAATTCCACAAATTGTCTTCAAGTGGAGAAAATGAGGCCATATTCAATGACCAAACAAAGTTCATAAATTGCAGTAACTTGACTCTTCGTATTCCTTTCAGATTTCTTCAGCATAATTGCATCAGACACATATCCAGGAAAGCATTTTTTGGATTATACAATCTGCAAATATTGTGAGTAACTTGTCTGTGATTATATTATGGGTATACATTTAAGAAAAATCTAAAGGTTTCTTTTCAAGGTTTGACTTGGTCATAGAGAGATAGGAGGGATGGGATATCTCAAAGTACTTATATTAATTATTAGGTCAAAAGAATTAATTATTCAAAGATTCCAACTTCTACCAGAAGATACATCACATCATCACACCTACTTCTTCACATCACCTTCTCTGTCTTGGGCAACTTCCACAATATTTTAGTATTTTTTCCTAACCTTTCTAAATTACTATATACTTTTTAAAATATTAGACTACTGAGGATGGGACCAAAAAAGGACAAAACAAAAATTGCCTTACACGATTAGTTATTATCCCCTTGATATACTATCCTACAGCATTGTTTTTGGCCATTTCCCTTGTCCTGGCTATAGTTTTGCACACACTGAACATGTGGTTATTGGTAACTCCTAGTCAGTCCTTAATGTTTCCCCCTCTGCACAGCTAGCAGAACGCTCTCAGAAGCAGATGTCCACACTTCATAATCATCATCAGTGGGCTATCATATGATTTTATGTGACTCAAATGGAATATTGTTTGCCTAATTAACTCACCCATGCTATTTGTAGATATCTCAACCACAACAGCATTACAACTCTCAGACCTGGAGTATTCAAAGACTTACATCAGCTAACTTGGCTGTAAGTATGCTAGTATTCATGTCCCCCATAAATATTCATAATCTTAATTCTCAGTGTATTAGTTACTTTTCTCATTGCTGAGACAAAATACCTGACACCCAAAGTCAAGAAAGGAAAGGTTTATTTAGCTCTCTGCATGAGGTTTCAGTCCATAATTGGCTGGCTCCAAGGCAAGGTGGCTTGGCAGAGGAGCACAGTTCATGGCAAGCAGAATGTAGCAAAGAAACAAGAGACCTTAACAGCATCTTTCTGCCCCTTTTATATTGTATCTAGGTTGCTGGGACTAGGGCATTGCCAAACCAATCAGTGGACCGATTCAGTAATCACACTCCCTTAATCCCAGCATCACACACTCTAGGTCCAACTACCTCTGAAAAAGCCTCACCTATGACCACATAGGGCTTTGGGAGGACATCTAGACCCAAACCATGACATTCAGATAGTTCTTACTTTGGGATGTGTCTTGTTTATTATATTTATATTTCCAGTTTTCACATAATCTGAAGCACTGGACCCAAGCATCTTAGACAGTTGGCATGTCAAGTGTTGGTTGTATGAAAAGGGAGCTGATCATGCTTTTTCAGGGGGCCTTCTGAGCACCCAGAGTTATGGGTACAAAGCAACTGACCATTCACTCAGGGTTTTCCAAGATCAGAATCCCTCAGCTTCAATGGCATTATGAATATTTTAACCCATACAATCTTTTGTTCAGAGGAGGCTGAGAGAATAGCATGCCCCCTATACATTTTTGGGTGTTCAATATCATCTTTAGCCTCTACTCACTGGAAGCCATCTTTAGCCTCTATTCATTGGAAGCCTCTACTCATTGGAAGCCAGTACACCTTTCCTGAAGAGCTGTAATAAAACAAGTCTCCAGCCATTGCCAGTTGTCCCCTGGGAGGGAAAATTGCCCTTTGTTGGAAGCCACTCACCTAAAAAGTAATTAAATTAAGGATGTGTTCTGATTCCCAGAGCAGCCAGAGAAAAGTCAAAAAATATGATAACTCATGGCATGATAACTCACCACTTCCCAGATTGAGCGAGCCACAGCTCCATCTCCAGGAGTCTCAAACTGTCCGTCTGTGCTTTCATGAAATAAAGAAAGGGTACCAGGAAGCTGTTTGGTTTGCTCATTGCCTACAGGTTAGGCTGGGCCAGTGGAAAATGCAAGGGCTTTGGCTTCAGGCAGATCCTGTGTGTGCCTGGCCCCTTGTGTAATCTCCAAGAAAACTTTCTTAATCTTCTTATTCCTCTTTGTTCTTATCTGTAAACTGCAATCATACTTTCTTAAAAGACGAATGGTATGAGAATTAAATCACATAGCATGAAGTGGTGCACCCAGAGCTCCTGGCATACAGTAGGTATTCTGTCTGACTCCCTTCTCCCAGTCCTACCTCACAGACCTCTGGGAGTAACTGGGAATGAGATCTGGCTTCAAAGGCAACAAGAGAGAAGGAGGCTTATTTTCCTATAGTCTAATTTCATCTACAAAAATATCTTAATAGTTTTAAATGCTGACTTGAATATACAAATGCTTATTCTTTCACCACCAAAGCTCCTTACAAATGGTTTCACATTCATTTGTACAAACCTCACTGAATGTATCATTTAAACATCTTGAGGCTGAAGATCCATTTACTATTTCCTAAGAGTTTAATTTGTAATCATTCTTCTGTCTGACAACCAATAGGTCAAGGCATTTATGGATCCTATATTCAGCAGCCAAGTGCAGCTTAGCTAGACCTGGGCATCCCAAGATGAAAGATACAGCTAGGTCTTTAAGTCTAGCAGGAGGTGATCAAAGAGAGAGAAAGAAAACAATCTGAATTCTCCTTCCCCCCTCCTCTTTCTCTTCTTCCTCTTCCTCCTCCTCCTTTTCCTCCTTTTGCCTCCACTCCTCCTACTTCACCTCCTTCACCACCACCACCACCATCAATCAGTCAAGAACCACCTGATGCACGTTGCAGAAATGTGGAGGAAAGCAAGATTTCCCCAAGGGGGTGAAGAAAAAACTTTCAGGGATGAGACACCTGGCCAAATAAGGAAAGACAGGAAGGGCCTGGTCAGGTGTTAGAGGAGACAGGATAGACTTGGGCCTTTCATTTTTTTTCCTGGTGTTATTTCAAAAACATCTCTAACACTGGCAATGTTTTTGATATGTTTTGTCAGAGTTCTAGATGACAATCCAATAACCAGGATTTCACAGCAATTGTTTACTGGATTAAATTCTTTGATTTTCCTGTAAGTATTCATCTCCCTTTCAGTACATCTGTCTACGAATTGCAGTGACATCTAACACTAGCATACAGGAAAAGCTTCAAAAGTATATCAAACCCACTAAAATCTCTATTAGTCCTTCCCTGTATTTCCAGCAACAGTTTCTATTGCTATTTGCTGGTCATGGCTCAAAGGGAGCAGCTGGCCAGATTATAATGTATGTTTTAAGCCTAGAAGTTGATTTGTTAACCCCTTTAATTTACCAAAGTCCTAAGACATGTTTTTATTTGCAGTGCTTAGCTAAAATTCATTTTCATATTCTATTCATTTTTATATCTTAACTACTCCCAGGAGCTTAGCTCCAACTCCATCTTTAACAAGGGAAACTGCTTTTGACTACCCACAGTCACTGGAAATTCCAAAATCTTTGTCCTACCAACGAAACTGTTCTCATAATTACATTTTCATGGTTTATTAATATACTAGAATGATTTATCAGCAGGGGATTATTATTTTCCTTTGCAGCTGATTATACAGCATCATTATTTTTTCATTTGTCGAAAGGGACCACAATATCATAAATTAATCGTGCAGCTTAGCATGCTCATGAGTTGTTTTCTTTCCCCAAATTCCCCCTTCTGTCACTTCTTAGATTTAATGTGGTTTCCAATATGGCCCTTTAATGTTATAAGTGATTAATGTTTCCCATAAAAAGAACTCTGGATGTATGGCACTGGAAATAATTGCAAACTTAAAGTGTATAAGAAAAATTATCATGAACTTCAAAATTATTACTTGCTATATACCTTTGTTTTATCTCCTAAAGTTAAACTGTCTAGTGTTTATTCCTAGAATGTATATCATGTTATGCATTTATAGTTTCTTTGACATCTGCTCCATAGTTCTTGCCTTACATATATTTAAATACCATTTTGAAGGTATAATTATGTATCTATATATACTTCATCCTACCATATTAATTTTCTAAATTGTAATATAGCAAGCCTCTAAATTATAATACAGTAAAAATACTATTCCTAAAGTAGCATATTATTTTGCTTCTAATTAATATTTTCTTTTATAAAGGTCTATGGTTAATAACTACTTAGAGGTCCTCCCCCAGCAGATTTGTGCCCAAATGCCTCAGCTCAACTGGATGTGAGTACTCATTTAGGATCTAATTTGTTTTTTGCACAGATTAAGGAAACTAACCATGAAGTTCATTCACAATTACCTTGAAAGTCCATCACTTATTTCTTTTCAAAACCAAAACCTAGCCCTGTGACTTTCCAGCTTAAAAGTCCTTTGAGGGGTCCTGAAGGAGAGAGGGTAATGTTCCACCTTCACCCTGATCACCCAAAACCTCCCACTTTCCGTCCATCACCCCAGTAATCTCTTTTCCTGTCCCTCCCCTTCATGTCTCTTCTTCCATATATACCAAAATACTCTTCTACAATCAACCCTGCCAGCACACACTGATCCTTGAACTTGAAAAAGTCTTGCTCCCTTATTCACTGGACTGACTCCATCATTTCCTTCCAAAATCAACTAAAATTTACCACCAGGAAGCTGTTCCTGGCACTAACCAGTTTCAGTGGCTACTTTTGTACTTCCACTGTACCTCGTACAAAACTCTACACCATTTTCTACACCTCCCACCTATCTCAGGATACCTGTCAATAGTTTGTTTATTTGTCTGCCCCCTATTTATGTCATCTATAAGTACTTTGGTTAGAGAAACCAATAATTTGATTTCAACATCCCAGTATTTGGACAATGACATAGTAAGAGCTTAATAAACTTTTTATAGATGGATATACTAAACCAATTCCACTCCTTCTTAATTTTTAACAATTACTTGTTTAAAACATTCAAGTCGTATCACGGCTTTACCATCACTACCCCTCCTCCTCTGCCACATGTAGAGTGTGATCAAAATATACAGTGAGCATTTACATTTTTAAAAGTACTACAGCAAAAACTCATTGCTATTAATCCCTGTCAAAATACCCCCCCCCCTCATGTTTTTGTTGTTGTTGTTTGTTTTCTTTTCTTTTGTTTTTTGATGCTGGGGATCGAGCTCATGACCTCACACTTACCAGGCAAAGCGCTTGAGTCACTGAGCTAAATCCTCAGCCACCTGCTCATTTTGAATATATGTATCCCATCATTCTTGTCACTCTCTGAAGCACTTCTAGAAGTCCTCTTTTGTGAATGTCTGTAAGCTATGGTTAAAAATATGGTAATGTTGTTGCTAAGTACTATCCAACAGAAAAGCGGGCTTGAAGAAGCATTATTATGTGTCCTTATCCACCTTATCCACCAAATCTGGTACTGTGCAACTTCTAGCTCTTTCCAAAGGTCAAAACAATCATAAAAGGTAAGTGTATGAATATTCAAAATATCAAAGCTGCCTCAAGAGTGCAACTAAAGACCCAAAAGCCGACTTCTATGAACTGCTCCAGTAACTGGCAAGGACAATGAGATAAGTGTGTTCAAAGTAAAGGGGAGTATTTTGAGGGGATGAATGGTAATGTGTCTTTCAGTGTAACAAATTTTACTCAAAAATTCACCGCATTTTTATCACACTTTGGCTATATTTTCAAAAGCCTTTTAAAGCCAATATTAAACATGACAATAATGAACTGCAAACTATCAGAATAAAACTCATTAGGAAGAAGTGAAAAAACACATAGAAACTAAACAAGTTTACACACATAGTGGTAAACAAACAAACAAACAAACAGAAAGGAGCAAGAAGATATCAGAGTCCCAGGCTGCTCTCCTTTTTGCAAAACGGATATCAACAAGAGAACCAAGGAGTTCGGGAAGCAGCATCAGAATTTAGGGTTCCTGGGATGCTCATTTTTACTGTAAGCCCCTACAAACTTTAGGGAAACAAAACAGATCCCCAATAACAATAGAGAGTTAGCAAGATGGTCTCATCACAAATGAGCAAGGACCTTTATACCTACTGGACAAAAAGGTAAGCAGTCAAATCGCTCCAGTTTAAGGGGAGGAGAAAACCTGTCCTGGCCCGGCCCGGTTTCCCTCCTTCCACCAGGTAGGACAATTGTGCTTATAACTCTGAAGTGTTGTAACATGTAAGAAAATGAAAAACACTTTTCCCTTTCTACTCAGCAATATTTGGACTTTCAAGAGAATGTAGTGTTTATTATATTTAATCACATTATTAGAGTAAAAAGTATGCACCAACTTCTTACAGACATCTCCAAAGTGTTTTTAAAATAGGATTTAAGAGAACATGACAAGGAATTGGTGATTTTAATGAAGCCATGCTCAAAGTTCAAAAACTGAAAAATAGCTATTGTTATGTTTGGGGAAAAGTGTGGGAAACCAACTATAAAGAGAAGTTAAGAGCATTGACCTCCTGTCATGGTCCCAGCACTACTCGAAACAGGGAATGTCAGAGAGCTCCAGGGGCACGTCTGAGTATGCAAGCTGCCACTGTATACTAGGAGGCAGTGGGCAGAATAAAGTCTCCCTACCTGTGCATTTCAGATGTTAGTATACATCATATCAGCAGGACTTACTAAGTCTTAGGTGACTGGACCTTGGTCCTAGAGTTCTTAATTTAGTAGGTCTAAGGAAGAGTTGAGAATCTGCTTTCTAGCAAGCTCCCAGCTGGTGCTGGCCATGCATCCCCACTATACCCCAAGTAGTGCCATACTGGACATTACTATCTTTGAGGTAAAGTGGAAAGAACCAATATTTTGGCATTATATAACTGAAATTTATACCTGGATTCTGATGTCCAGTATATACACAATATCTTGGACCTGAGTTTTTCCTTTAGGAAAACAGAGACCAAAATATCTACTTAATGTTGGGAGAAATGTGAGGCTATCATGGCTTAGGAGGCTGCAGACATAGTCAAATGCTCTCTGCTTTAGACTCAGATAAATCTGATTTAGAAGATCATTTCTAACACCAAGTAGCTGTGTGACCAGGAACATAAATCTCTAAGAGCCTTGAATTCCTCATATTTAAGTGGAGACTAATAACACCTACTGTGCAGGATGACGATGTCAGGCATGCAGAAGAGCACCTAGTGCTGGAAAAGTCCAGTAGTTTTATGATGACTGGGCAATAAGTAAATAGTATGGTGTCCAGCACAGAAAGACATTCACCAAATGTCTTTTGCCTAGGTTTCATTTTGCTTCAGTTTTACTAAGTTCTAACATTAATTAGAAAAGGAACAGAAACATAATTGTACTAACCCAACAGTCACTAGAAGGAAAACAGTAAAAATTGAAATGAGGTAAAAATAAATTTCAGAGCTATTACAAAAAC
Organism: Cuniculus paca; assembly: GCA_004365215.1. Lineage (NCBI taxonomy): Eukaryota > Metazoa > Chordata > Mammalia > Rodentia > Cuniculidae > Cuniculus > Cuniculus paca. The sequence goes on along the minus strand of RJWT010006683.1, from coordinate 14,181 downwards.
AAAAGGTATTTGCAAGCATATGATTTGTGCAAAAATATTAAAAACATTTTCCCTCCATAACTTTCAGGGATCTGGAAGCCAATCGAATAAAGTATCTTACAAATTCCACCTTTCTGTCATGCAAGTCACTCACAGTGCTGTAAGTACACAGGGGACTTCAGTAAGTGAGAAGAAACCCTATAGACTCGAGAATTCAAAGAAAACACTGACAAAGAACTTTAAAGTGGTGTTTCGTTTACAGCCTCTGTCCAAAATTGCAATACTTGGAAAGAGTACACATTGATTTATTGGTTTTGAGCGGAAGGCTGAGCCTTCCATTAAGTTGCCTTAGGATTTGGGTCAGCAGCTGACTCTTTGTCGTCACTTCTGTTTACACCCTCAGCTGAACTGGCTTTCCGAGAGCTCCTGTCTTTTCACCTAATGGTTACCAGTGAAATGTGATCATGTATGTGAAAGCACTTAGCTCTAGAATCATTAGGCGGCACTGCCAACGATGCTTGCCACTTAATGTCTTTCTCCCTAAAGATGGAAGAAGAGCTAATGTTTTCTGGCTGGCCAGAGATTCAGATCAGTGATTCTGGTTGCTGATTATACTTTTTCTGGGGGCAGGAAGGCAAGACAGGTTGGTTAATTGGCACATTTGCACAAGTCAAAAAGTCAAAAAGCACAAGTGTTTTGTGTTTGTTTTAATTCTAGTTCTCCATAGATAGCAAGCACTTAGTAATGTTTGCTGATTGAGTGGGTTGTTGGACAAAAGAATGGAACAGAAAAATTGGAAGAGACAAGTCCTTTGATAACCAGAATCCAAGCAAGTGCAGATTTACAGGCCACTCTCAGAGCCTCAGATCGCTCCCAGCAAGGTTTCCCAGAGACATCCGTGACTGCCCTCAGTGAGAATCTCTCACCTCAGCTTCCACACCAAAAGTACCTCCCTTCAAGACCTCTCAGGAGGTTGATTAGTGACACCTCATCAGTGGTCTCTCCCAGGGAGAATTGATTACGACAGCAGACACAAACCCACCGTGCTGACTCTCGCCATGTCTTACAGGTTTCTGCCTAGAAATCAAATTGATTTTGTTCCAGAGAAGACATTTTCTTCATTAAAAAATTTAGGAGAACTGTAAGTAGTATCATCTACTAGGAAGAATATGATTGCTTCCTCCAAGATTATAAATTTAAATGACTAGTGAGAGTGCTCTTCCACTAGTAGCAATCAAAATCCTGTAGACTATTGGATATTAAAAATCAACTGAGAAAAATCAACCTAAAGTCAAAAGCAAATTGAAATCAGACAGTGGGCTTAAAACAAAGTTAACCTACCCTAGTTCCTCTACCTATTTTCTTTGATTAATTTCATAGATGCGTGTTTGGGAGTAAATGAATGTTCTTAAATATAGATCATTTAATATTAGAGATCCTTTATCTCTCATGCCTGGAGTGTAGTTAAGTCCCCAAAAAAATGCTTGCTGAATGAATAACAAACTGACTGAAATGGCATTAACTAAATAAAATGGAACAAAGGAAAGAAAGTTCTGATTACTTATTGAGGAATTATGACTTCTGCAGCACAGAAAGCAAATACATGTGCCTAGAATGAGAATTAGACCCATAGAAAAACACGCAGGGCGCTGAGGTAACACTTTCTGTTCAATTACATGTTTTATAGGTCTAAACCTTTTTAACCGCATTTGTTTTGCAATTAATTCATTTTTTCCTCCCATAATTGTGTATTGCTGGAAGTTGAAATTAATTAAGTTACATTACAAATTGTGGCAATTAGGATAGAGGACTCGTCCTCCTGACAGAAGCCTTAAAATGAAAATTTATGTCTTAACCTTTCCCTCCCATTCTTTATACCTTGTTTTGTAATCCAGAAAGGACTAAGGAAGATAACTAAAACATCTTTAAAAATAAATCATGAATAATTGTGATAATTCACTCTAAATAATAAATGTTACAAGCCAAATCCACCAATATTTATTAAGTACCCAGGATACACAAAGTTCTGCATTAGAACTAAAAATATTAACATTTTATGGCAAAAAATTAAAGACAGCTCACTCAGAAGAAACTTCCTATAAGTTTCCCAGTCCAGTTCTGGAGAAGGAACTTGGTATGGTTTTCAGGATGAAGTAGGGCAGCAGCCAAGGCAAAGGGGACCTATTTGATATACGACTTAATGAACTAGTGATATGAAATTCACATTTTGAAAATTTTCCTAATTCTTTTCTCATCCAACATGAGGTGGAACCCACCCAAAAAGTGGGGGTTGGGATCCTGCTTAAGAGATACTAGCTGCTATTTTTAGAATCACCCATAGCCCATTCCAATCCACTTACCCTCAGGAAGCCACAAGAAGTTCAGTAGTTGATAGACTTAACCTTAACAAAGCATGTACACATCTTGAGCTGACAAGTGTCAGGTGATTTTACTGTACCATTATGACATTGGATTCCTCCCGGGGAAGAGTAACTAAAAGCACCTGAGGCCCGACATCCTTTTCCCCAAAAGAATCTGCATCATTTCTCTGTGTAGCACTTTTAAGGGCAATTTCCTGGTCATCAGCATCTTGGCCCTTTTTTTGTGTGCTCTCTCTGAACATGCACACCCATGGCCGTTTTCCTGGGCTGTGATCCAGGTATGCGCCTCCCATCTGGAGCACCTGATCCAAATTCCCAACTTGAAGCTTGGACGTGATGACAGCACTTCCAAAGCCATCTGCTCGCAGTGCATCTTAAACCACTGCCAAGTTCGTCCCTTGAAACTTCCATTGTAGTGGTATCAGTGTCCTTCCCAGAAACCAGTCTTAAGGACTGCTCCCTTGCCCTGTGCCTCACTCTTAACACCTTAAGTTTTCTGTCTTAAGCTCCGCTAGTGTCCCTGTCAAGCCTTCATCAGCTTTCCCCAGTCCATGTAGAAGCTTCCTGGCTGATCTCCCTACTCTGACTCTCGCTTTTTAACCCTTCTTTTATGCTTCTGATACAGTTATCCACAATACAGAGCATATGGCACAGTCCTCTTTAATGTACTTACTCTTTGTTCCCTGCTGTGTAGCAAACTCCTTGACGTGGTTCTCAAATGTTAATGTTCAGGGAAACACTGGTTTAAATGCATGTTACTAGGCTTCCTCCCTGAGATTTTGGTGTTGTAGTTCTGAGTTGGGCCCTGGAATGTGGTTATTCTGTGAGCATCCTCAGTAATTCCGATGCCTGGATCATACTCTAGGAATACTACTTTGGAGTGCATCCATGGCTCTCCCATCTTATCTTCATAGACTTTTCCAGGCTCTTTTTCCCTCTATTTTTTCTCCTCTGCCCCTGTAGGACCATTTGCTGACTCCTGAAGATGTTGTTCAGTTCCATTCAATCTGTTTCTCTGATCACACTTAACCCTCACCTGAAAATCTGCTTTTCTTTTATGCCACCTGCAATCATCAAGCTTTGTTGAAACACTTTCTGATTTCTCAGGACATGATTGATGACTTCTCCCTCTATCTTTTGTCTGTTCTTTTGTAATAGAAATTTTTCCTACTTTCTTTGTTTTATAATCTGGCTATCTTAGTCCATTTTCTGTTGTTATAACAAAATACCTAAGACTGGATACTTTATGAAGAAAAGAGATTTATTTAGTTCATGGTTTGGGGAGTGAAAATGCAAGATAAAGGAACTCTGAGTTCAGGGATCAGGCTTACTTTTATATCACTCTTGTGAGAACTAACTGGAGTCCCACCAGAATCTCTTCTGAGGACAGCATTCCCAATAACTTAATCACCTCCCACTAGGCTTCACCTCTTTAAAGTTCTGTCACCTAATCTCTTGAACCCAATCACCCCACACATGAACTTTTGAGGGACAAACCACATCCAAACTACAGCACCCGTCATTACTCTGAATGAAAGCTTCTTTAGGGAAAGCTGTAAGTCTTAGCGATTTGTAACTCTCACATTTCTATCAATACCTCCATTGTATTAAGAATAGTTAAGTTTTTTGTTCACTCTTAATTAGACAATTGTACACCTACTTATATCTTTCTCTGGCTCAGAAAATATTTTGGATTCATAAAAATTACTGTTTTCTTCTGATCCAAATAGATTTCTTTTCTGCATTCTATAGAGTCACTTCCCTATGATTCATTCAGGTCAATTCTATTATATTTAATTCTAAACTCTCAATTTTGTATAAAAAATAGTCCTTCTTAAGAATGTATTAAAAATATTGAGTCTTATCCACTCAAGATTGTCAAGGTGGATACTAAGTGATCAATACTACTACCTTAGGTGGAATGCAAAATAGAAGATTGACCACAAAAATATTAGTCAAATAAGCAAGAGATCACATATGTGAAGCAAATAGGAATCACAGAAGCATGGATGATAGAAATTACAAAAAGTACCTAGAACAGATAAATTTAATCAAAGCAGATATTGAAGCCAGGATGTGTTGTGGAGGGGATAAGAGGAAATTCCAGGCAGGAACCAGATGAGCAAAGTATCATATATCTGTAAGTGATGGAAAATATTCATTTGGCTGATACATGTGGCCTTGTTGTACAACAAATTATCAGGTTGGTTACACTGGATTCACATTTTCTGTTTTATCAAATGAGACAATAATAGCTGTGAGGAGTAATAATTATGTTACTTATTTCCAGAGTAATTGCTTTGGGTTTTTGCTCTCATCAACAGGGATCTGTCTAACAATATGATAATGGAGCTACCACCCCACCTTTTTAAAGACCTAAAGCTTCTACAAAAACTGTAAGTTCATTTCATAATTATCAGCTTCCAATGACAGCCTCTTAGGCTTCTAAAATGATAACATCTGTACTTCTTTTCCCCTTCCTTTTATGGTAAAAAAGAAACCTATCATCCAATCCTCTTTTGTATCTTCACAAGAACCAGTTTGGAAGTCTTAAACAACTTCAGTCTCTGTAAGTAAAGTATTGTAAGTTCATCAATTATAATTTCAGGAGATGTATTTTACTTAGAGACACATTTATTTTCAAATAAATATTTCCCATACAGGAGTTTGTATCCTCAGATGATTGTGAATATCATTGTTATCATCAATTATGTGCTCGATGAAAATAAAGCCTCATTTTTTAGTATTAAATTATGTAAAGGCCATTTCTGTGTTTGAAATGGCATATATTTCCCTCCTAAAAACTGCCTATGGAAAAATCTCACCCTACACTTTTCCCAGTGAATTAAATCATGATGATTTGGTTTCAGTTTAGTAAAACAAATTATGTAAGACTTGGATATTTTTCCCACTTTCCCCTCCCCTATGAGATACTACTGGTATCAGTCTACAGTGTATGATTTTTGCTTTTCAGCATTTTTTAAAAATCACACAAATACGAACATTCAGACAATTAGTGTTGTGTAGTACCTTAAAATTTGAATCATTTTGGATTTTGATGTTGTCAAGAACTTTGCCACTTGTTCTTTGGACTTCATGACTGCTTTCCTCTGAGTAACCGTCTGTTGGCTACAGTTTGTATGTTTTATACAGAGATCATGCTGTAGTACTTGATTTTGGCCTAAGCATTTCTTCATTTAATTTCAAATACATACCTATAACATCACTTTTTGTTCTTAAGTAGGTTTATATTCGAAATTAATGTGAGAATATTAAGTTCTCTTTCAACAGATACTACTGAGCATCTACTGATAAAGAAAGACTTGGTTTCTGCTCTGAAGAGGCAGAAAAGCCCAAAATCTATAAATAAGTCATTATTTTGAAGTACAGGAAGAGCCCTCAGGATGTAGAGAACCTGATTCTTTCTTCACTCCCTACATACTACTGTTCTGAAAGTCAAAGTAATAGTGATGTACTCCGTGCCTTTCTTTCTTCATTCTTTCCCCTCTTTATTTTCTCATTTCTTTTTTCTAAGATTCACATTTATATTTATTTCATAAACATTTATTCAACACCAAGTTGTGCATTATACTTCCTGCCTTAGGACATAGTGGCTTCTGCTATTTAGGATATCAGAAGGAATTGATCATCTAATTATACAACTCATGTACAACTAAAACTGTGACTAGTAAAGGAAAAAGCCACAGAGCAAAATAAAGAGGGAGTGGGAACCTTATTAAAAAAAAAAGAACTCAGAGTTCTTTCCTTGAGGGATTATGTGATGATCAGTAATATAAAAGTTTCCTCAAATTTACTTCTGGTTGCAGACAGTGAGGGGATTCCTCTATGAAGGACACACTGGTTAAGGAAAACACACAACAATACTGATAAATCCTTATTCAGATCAGCCAAAAAGAAACTAAAAAGCAGAAATATTTTAAGTTAAACTTAAAAAGCAAAAAGTTTCCCTTGTTTTAGATTGTCCTCTTTCTGCTGATTTTCCGAGACTATGGTAGCTCCCAATTCACAGCAACCTAAAGTGGTCTTCGAAATAACCATATTTGTAAAAGCTTCAAGATAATTTAAGAATGTAGGGTGACCACTGAGGCCCTTTGAGGATATCTTATGAGGACTGGAGGAATTACAAGAATTATGCTCCCTTTAGAAATAGATTGCCCTGAACTGGAGCTCCTCTCGTGTCTCCCTGATTTTCCACCCTAAAGGCATAGAGGTCAAGAAGAAATAAATATTTAAATACTGACTTAAAATTTGGTGAAGCTTTCGGGATGAATGTATCAGCTCCTGAATGAAACCCTTTAATTACCATAGCATTTTTTTTATCAAGCTATGGGAAAATTTCATATTCAAATAAGACACTGAGGTCATTTTTTGATTTATGTATTTTGGTGATGCTGGGGATCAAACCCAGTTCTTACACATGCTAAGCAAGCGCTCTACCACTGAGCTACATTCCTGGTCTCTTGGATTTTTAAATCAAAGAAATGAATAAAAGTGTTCTTTTAGGTTGTAATTCTGCATATGAAATGATAAAATCATCTCCAACATACAGGAGCTTTAAGTAGTAGTAGTAATTTTCTGGCTACATTTTTCATTTTAATTTGAATTAGTAACATAAAATTTTGAAGCATTCTTTTTAAGACATGACGAAGAATGCAATTATTACAAAGTATTACCTTAAAAACATCAAACACATTGTGTTTATTTTCTAGAGACCTGGGAAGGATAGAGATTCCAAATATAAATACGGGAATGTTTCAACCTATGAAGAACTTGTCTCACATGTATGTATGTATGAAAGAATGGAAAAGAAAGCATGTTGAAATGTTTCAAATGTTCTCATGTCAACTGTCTGATGTATCACTGAATTGTGTTTTTATGCAACAAAAGTTTTTTATTGAGAACTTTTTAATTTTGTCACCTTTGGTCCAAATAGAGTTCAATATTATGATGTGCCGACATGAATGACCCTTCTCTCTGGAAACATGCTGTTTATCCAATTGAGGCCCAATCAGAGATCAGGGTACCAGAATGCCACATATTACACAAGATGAAGTCACTGGCTAACTGGTATCAGGCGACCTGGAAACATTAATTCACCTCACATGAATGAGCAGTCGGCTGCTCTAAGATTTGAGCCCTTAGGAAGAAAGGTGCTATATAAATTCCAGGTGTTGTTACTGTTACTAAGTGCACTACAAAATGGAGGTAATTAATCTTTATAGTAGTTTTTGTTAAGTCACTTTATTTAGTTAAAGTGCACTGTGTAAATTGTGTTAATATATGTTTATGACATCTTTTCTTTATCAACTGTGTGATCTATGTTCTTGATTTCAAAAATTAACCATTGTTGTCCACAAAAATAGGGAGAACTCGATGTAAGATGAAAAGTCGGGTGCAGCAAGGGGCTGGAAGTGTTGGTATGAAGGTGGTTTTTGGGGAGAACATTTTGTTTATGTCTGTGCAGGTGGTGTGATGACTAAAAGACAAGTGTTTGATGCATATCCACAAGGTTTTGTTTGTTTCTCTTTCTGTGGCACACTTAGATAAATACTTAATGAAGCTAACATTTCCTGTTGCAGGCAGAAGGTGAAGTCTTTTTGGAATAGAAAAGCTCAACCATTTTAGAAGTTAGTGAAGACATTGCTGTTTTAAATATCGAACCTCAAGTCACAGGCAGGAAGGACCCAATAAGCAATAGAAAACATTTTCATCTAGCTAGTTTCTTAATAAGTGACCTTCTTCTTTTATTGTCTTTGTCCTTTACTTATTGAAATACCACCCTCATCACCCCTATTCCTTTCACCTGCCAACTGGCCACTGTGGGAGACCCTAGATGTCTCTATCTGAACACAGTGGACCTAATGGAATCCTAAAAAAACCAAGAGGACAGGTCCCATCTCTGCTAGGGACTCCAGGGAAGGAAAAGAAAACAAAGTGAGACATCAAGTTTTTTTTTTTAATAGAATGCATATGTCAGGAAACAGGGCTGTAAGTTACTTGAGAGCAGGCATTGCCTCCTGTGTCTCTATTGGACACAGCCAACATTTAATTATCCATTGTCCTTCTGCTTATCAAAGAAATAGTTGTTGAGTCCCAACAGGTGCCAGGCGCTATTCTAGATGCTAGAAACACCATGATCAACAAGAGAAAAGATGTTTGTCTTGTGGATCTTTCGTTTAGCTTTGGAAGTGGGGTAAATGAACAAATAAATAAATAATTATTAAATACCATGAAGATAAGTGAAGCAAAATACAGGGTCAGAAGGAGGATTGGTGTGGTTTAAATGGAAGTCAGAGTAATGTGACATTTCAGCAGACCTGAACAGAGGGAGGAAGCAGGCCTGCCAATATGCAGGGAAAGAACCTCCCGCCCAAAGGGAAAAGCACACGTAAGACTCTTAAGAAGGGAGCCAGGCTTGTTGGAGGATTAGAGCAAAGCTATTGTGTCTGGGTGGAAGGAAGTAAAGCAGCTCAAGGCAGCCAGGGGTCCAGTCACAGGAGCCTTGATATTGTAGCAAAGTAAAGCTTTGTTTAACTTGCTTTTGTAGAAACTGAATTAGGAGATGACAAAAAATGGATTTGACTGAGAGAAAAGAGTAGATAAATGAAATGAAAGAGGCAGTAAAAGAATAAAAATAGAGGCTGGGGATTTAGCTCAGTGGCATAAGCGCCTGCCTGGCAAGCACAAGGTTGTAAGTTCGATCCCCAGCACCATAAAAAAATAAATAAATAAATAAAAATAGATTGAGTTTATGGAAGAAAATTCTACACACAGGTTTGGGGGCAGTGGCCATAATCCAAATGACCTCACCAATTCCAATACATCAAGACTCACCGTGTCTGGCTCATAAACACTTTAAACATATTGCCTATAGACAAGTCCTTCCGAACCCTGGCAAGAAATCTGCATTTAAGGCTTCTTCTCCTAGCCCCAGTGAGACTGAATTTTCCTACTCTCAGGGACCTGCCAATAACAGGGGGGAAAGGCTACTTCAAGTAGACCTCAGTGTGCAGAACTAAGGAGGAATCAGGAATGTTTGCGGTGAGCTACAGTAGATCTCTTACATCCCCAGTACAAGCCCTGGATGTTGGCTAGAGATCAGTTCACAAATGACAATCCACACTGTGTACCACCCAGTGAGAGAACAACGCAATGTGACGGGGGAAAGGTAGAGCTCCTGAGATTTCACGTTCCCACAGCTTCCCCAACTCTGCTCAGCCAGCCGTTTCTGCAATTCTGAGGCCCCCAGGCTCCTACTTATTCAAAGGACCCTGCCTAGAGTAATATGACTTAGTAAAGAACTCTGTAGTTGTATAGTCACTACTAAACAAAACTAAGCAAGCCTAGCCAAGTTGCTAACCTAACAGAGTTGCAGCACTGAAAGGACTGCAGCTGAGGTTTCTGTATCACTACTGTAAAGTGACTCTTGTTTTCCCTTTGACTTTAGTTATTTCAAAAACTTTCGATACTGCTCCTATGCTCCCCATGTGCGACTATGTATGCCCTTGTCTGACGGCATTTCTTCATTTGAGGACCTCTTGGCTAACAATATCCTCAGAGTATTTGTCTGGGTTATAGCTTTCATTACCTGCTTTGGAAATCTTTTTGTCATTGGCATGAGATCTTTCATTAAAGCTGAAAATACAACTCACGCTATGTCCATCAAAATCCTTTGTTGTAAGTATGTTTCCTACATAAATGGAAAGGATATCATCTCTGAACTATGCACTGGATGTATAGATATATATAAATATATATGATGTATGTGGATATATATAGATATATATATCTTCAAATGTCATTTAATATGAATTATGTATGGTGGGCAAATTTATTTTTAAACTATTAACATGCTATTCTTGGTAGCTAAATTTTAGAACATATAACCTGATATTGAACCACCCCTGGGGATCTTGGCTTGGAAATAGGGAACAGAATAAGTCAAGTGACAGATTATGGAGCAAGTATTGTGGGTTATTCACTAAGCTTGATTAGCTTCAATTACAGTAGCACTCAGGCTTCTCAAGCTCAGTACAGGATTCCCTTTATTAATGATACAAGTAATCCATGTTCACTGTTTTAAAACTAGCTCTTCCACAAATAAAAGTTCTCCCTCCCCTTCTTTAAACTATTAAAGCCAAGACATGGTGTGTTACTCTAGCACAGATTTTGAAGTCCTCTGGATTCTTGGTACTCGAGTAGGCGATCACATTAGTTTATTTGATATAGGATGAAGCAGCGAAACCTAATGAGAAAACTAAAACAAGAGTTGCTGGTCACTGCCAACAGACGCTGCGTCAATTCCTCACAGGTGCTGACTGCCTGATGGGTATTTACTTGTTCTTCGTGGGCTTCTTCGACATGAAATACCGCGGGCAGTATCAGAAGTATGCCCTGCTGTGGATGGAAAGCCCACAGTGCCACCTCCTGGGCTTTCTGGCCATGCTGTCTACCGAAGTCTCTGTCCTATTGCTGACCTTCTTAACTCTGGAAAAGTTCCTGGTCATCGTCTTCCCCTTCAGTAACATCAGACCTGGAAAGCGGCAGACCTTGGTCATCCTCATCTGCATCTGGATGGTGGGATTTTTGATAGCTGTAATTCCCTTTTGGAATGACAATTACTTTGGAAACTTTTATGGGAAAAATGGAGTATGTTTCCCACTTTACTATGACCATACAGAAGCTATTGGAAGCCAACTATATTCTCTTGGAATTTTCCTAGGTAAATTATATTTTTCATTTTCTGCATAAACATCATTTTGAAAGAAATATCATAAACTTTGGCAAAGGTGGATTTGTCCATTTTAGAAAGTAAATGAATATTGCTGAGACTAGGTGTCATTTGTAGAAAAAATAAGCTATGTGCTTATGGAGGCTTTATTAAACTTTTTATGGTAGGTCTTTATTTAGAAAACAAAAACTGGATGATCTCTTTAAAAAAATTTTTTCCCACATTTCTTTTATTTCATGTTCCTATATAGGAACTATGTGCTGAAAGAATTTTAGTCTATTGCTAGTCCTGAAACCCTACCAAGTTATTTGAACTCTTTCTTTTTTACAATATAGTTATGAATCAAATAAATAATAAAATTCTGGAAACTCAGTAGCAGATTATCTGAATGAAAATACCAGCAAGATTTGTCGCCTTTGGTAAAGACAATTCTTAAGTCAGCAGTGTAAGGATCCTTAGTAAGAATATTTCCTTTTCGGTTTTCTTAATTCACCCTAATTTTTTGGAAAAGAAAACTATATACTTTCATTTACAAATGAATGACACGTTTAGTCCTGTAAAGTTAAAATTTTTTCTATTGTTTAATATGTATTAATTCTGCTTAAAATTAAAGTCGTTCATCGATCCTTTCTTTAACAATGTTGTGTTATCATTTTCATTTCCCCTTTCTTTCCTTTTCTCTTATCCACATAGTCACCATGGTCATAGTCATAGATCTCAATCTATGATCTTTTCTTTTGCATCAGATAATTTTAATCAAAATATGCATCTATCTATGTTCCTTCTGGTCTCTACCCTCTTCTACTGCTGTCACTTGAAACCTTACTACCTCCACTCTTAGTACTGACTTAGCCCATACTGGTCTTTAGCCTTTGAGTCTTCCTTCCTCCTATTTATCTGTTTACGACCCTCCCCAGAGATCTTTAATAGTTTCTGTATTATTTTCAAGGTCAAGTTTAAATCACTTGCCTAAAACTCATCATGATATCTCAACTATTGTTACTAGATCTTTTTCGTCTACTCCTCTTCATTCTCTGAAAAGTTGAACACTTCATTTGTACCATTTTGAAAATATTCTTTGCACAATGCTCTACTTGGTATTGTTCATAGGAATGTCACTCATAGGATTCATAGGATTCACATCACTTAGGATTCATGACTAATTTCTTCAGTGCTTCTATTTCTGGGCACTTCATACACACACACACACACACACACACACACCACTCCCCCTCACATATGCATTACATTCATTGCATCTCCAAGGATTGATTTAGCACCTTCCAAGGCTGTGCACTGTATTGAGCACAGGAGATAAAACAGATCCAACTACCACAGACCTTAAAGACCAGAGAGGAAGGTGCAGACGTCTAAATAAATTTACATCACAGACCAATGCATGTCAGAGAGTAAAGGATGTCCAAGAGCCCCAGACCTGAGGACTAGGGAAGGCTTCCCAGTAGAAATGCATACCAACTGAGGCAGAAAGGATGAGGAAGCGTGGTGGAGTAGGACGCGGTCTGCGTCCTGGAAAAAGACATCGTGTATTCAGAAGACAAAGTCAGGGAGCAAGGCCAGATGAAGCACTAAAGTAGTTTGGCATGACTGAATGAATCCTGCAGTTAAGGCATTTGGGCCTACCACAAAAGGTTAAGCACCCTATGTGTACTGCATATGGATAAAGAGATAATTACACACAGATACGCATACACATATTGTCCTTGTCATCATTCCCATCTCAATAGACATTGTTTGCATGTATAGGAGTCCCAGAGCTCTAGATAAAGTATATTCTTTTCTGTTTGAAGACTATAAGAATATAGAATTTTTAATTGTTTAATTTTAGAATAGTTTGGATTTAGAAAAAGTTGTAAGGATAGTACAGTTTCACCTGTTGTTAACACCTTTCACTCTTACGTAGATTTAGAATATGTGCTTTTCATCCTTTCTCTAAGTCAGTTTCTAGAATGTAGGCTAGGGGAGTATTTTCTACCAGTCATTTCATTTTTTGCTTAACTAAACTCTGACAAGAGGCCTAAGACAAAGCAGTTTTGTAAAACTCTATTTTATAGTTTATACTGAGATTTATTTCATAAAACTTGAAATCCTTAGCCAGGCGTGGTGGCTCATGCCTGTAATCCCAGCACTCGGGAGGCTGAGACAGGCAGATCGTTGTGAGTTTGAGACCAGCCTGGGCTACAAAGTGAGCTCAAGGCCAGCCTGAACGGCATAGTGAGACCCTGTCTCAAAACCACCAGGGGTAGGGATCTAGCTCAGCAGTCTAAGCGCCTGCCCGGCAAGCGCAAGGTTGTGAATACAATCCCTGGTGCCGCAAAAAAAAAAAAACTTGAAATCCTTTTGATTAAAAATTAACTTTAAAGTATCTTCCCCAGACTTTACCAATATCATATACAGTCTGGATTCAGATTAACACTTTTTAAACAATTATGAAAATATATGCAAATTTTATGTGCACTATAAGGAATTAGATAAGCACTCATGATTTTTATTACAGACAGAATAAAGCAGATAAAATGACTAAGAAGTCAATTTTACAGGGGATAGTGATGTTAAATTAAAATCTCATGAATACATTTGGCACCAGAAGAATCATTTGTATAGTTGAATCTTTAAGTTTTTTTCTTATTTTTTTCTAAAATGAGTCCAAAGCATCCTGATCCATAGCAGTTAAATCACTAAAGAAAAAATTCTTTAAAAAATGTATTTTTATTCCCTGTATTATTTTTATTTAAGAACAAAAAGCATTAAGCACACTATTTCTGAGGCAGTAGTAATCATAATAAATTCTGAGATTATTTTATTCATATGTATATGATAAATTGAGTTATATTTTTGTTTGAGACATGCTATGATTCTAGTAATTGCTTCAAGTTTGAAATTGCAAAGAGGTAAAAACATTAACAGGTTTTTTTCATATTTTAAATAAGCTAGGGTTTACTTTATGATATATCTAGATCTGAATTTTAGAAGTCTGTAATTTTTCACAAAGGCTTTATATCTTTGAAATCTCTTTCGAACTGGAAAACTCAATTGACTCCTTTATCATAT